>QRFB01003593.1:0-43994 GCA_008931105.1 Oenanthe javanica
AACATTCATTGTCAATGGAGATCGTTGATTGTTCCAAGCCTTCAATCAGGTGAGAGTTCAACACTTTTATATTTCTCGAGTCAATGTTGAGATGTTTGAACCAGTTGATTGATAATATTGTTGATACTAATATTATGTTCGTCATATTTGAAGCAGATAACAGGGCTCACTAAAAGAAGATTTGGTGGCACTATTTGTCGACTCACCATATTCTTATAGCAAGTCTAGTGTGGAATTCTATGCAGTTTGTCTTTTGTATCTTAAAAGTATCAACATTGTTGTCTGGCTATGCCGTCTCTTGAATTAGTTTAATTAATATGTTGTCGACAAGACTTGTGTTTGAACGATGTCAAATGGTGTTTTAATTTGCGAAGTTGGTTGATCTTTACCATTTCTAATTTTTCTTTGCACTGTAGTACACTAGTCTATAAAATTTTCTTTCTGGAAAGTGTAGGAGGTTGTGATGGGTTTGTTCTGATTGAATGTGTGGTTAATATACCTTGCAATAGATTATTACTGTATTTTCATTTTCATTTTCGATTACAAGGGAGAGGTGAGGGTGATTAGTAAGCACTTAGTATCCAGCCTCTAGTTATGTACATATAAAACACTGTATTTCAGTCTGCTCTATCGTTCTGTCCTCTAATTGGATCTGTGAAGTTTGATTCAGATGCAAAGCAGAGGACCGTCCTCCTAACAATAGCATGGTATAGTTTTATTGTTTCCTGTTCTACTGGTAGCGGACTCTGTGAAGTGGTCTTTATTCCTCGTGATTTTTTATAGAAATAAATATCTGTATAAATGTTTAGATTATAGAGTATGTTAGGATTACTCAATTTTGAGGATAAACAGGGACTTGCGAGGGGGCCCACCTCAAAAAATGCAAAGTGATTACATCTGTGTTGGCTAGTTATAATTTATAAAGAGGAAGTTATGGCCATTATGAGTACGGTTGTTTCAGGTTAATTGTAGCCGGAAATTGTATAGAATGATGTTTCGACGAATAAGTAAGGGTTAATTTTGTGTTCTATAGTGGAGTCATATATAATTTATATGTAAGGGTATTTACATGTGTTTTTTGTTCTATAGTAAAATCAAAATTTATATGTAGTTTTATAGATCGAATTCAATATGCATGTGTATTCTATAAATGTGATTCTATATTTTGTTTTATAGATCTATATCTATGTGTATTTTGTGTATTCTATGTAGACTTCTATAGTAGAATCATAATTTTTGCATATTTAAGCTTTGTATTTAAGTTTTGTAGATCTAATTCTGTAGTAGAATCATAATTTTCAAATTAATTTTTGTATTTTAGTTTTGTAGATATGATTCCATGGTAGAATGTGGATTTTACACATTCAATAATAGAATCATGTACAGTTTTATTTAATAGATCTGATTATAGTAGTGTGTATTTTTATGTAACGGTTCGATAATATAATCATTTAAGAATCTTGTATATGTAGTGTTAGTGTTCGAAAGAATAATCAATTATACAATTCGAAAATAACTTTGTGTGTTTATATATGTTATTAAGGTTCCTGAGTAGAATTATTTGTGAATGTATTCTTAATTCTAGAATAGATTACCAAATTCCATATTAGAATCAATATATGTAGTGTAAATGCTTGTTTTGATTGTGATTCACAAATTCTAGTAATTGGCTTTTATGAGATTATATATTGGAATTATTTTTTTCGGTTTTGAGTGTTGAGTTTTTTATAAAGTCTTATTATGGTTAGGCTTTATTCATCTAAAACATTCTACATTAGAATCAAATTATTATGTCTTCAACTTTTTATGAAGATAAAGTATTGCTACTCTTTGAATAGTCAATGAGATTCTACATCAGAATCAAATTTTGTGACTTAGCTTTAAGTTTTTTTTATAAAGTTTAAGTATTGTTAGTTTTTGAATAAATTATGAGATGCCACATAAAAATAATTTTGTATTGAATGTGGATCACGAAGAGTAATTATTATAGTAATATGACAATTAAATGTGTGTCTGGTAGAGTAGTTGCTATAGTAATATGATTATAGCCTAGGTATTGTTAGTTTGTAAATTAATTATGAGATTTTATAATAGAATCGAACTTAATTTTTATATGATGATTTTTTTTGTGAATTTTGGATCTATCAAACATTAGTTTCATTTATAGAACAGTTAGGTTTTTTATAATTCAAATGATTAGAGAATCATTTTTTGCTAAGCATAAGTTTTATTAGTTGTGAACTTCTTTGACAGAATCAAAAGTCATGTTAAATTTCCTTTTGTGAAGACTAGTTATTCTTAGTTTATAATGAACTCTAAGTTCCTGTATGAGAATTATATTTTCTTATGTATAAATTTTAATTAATTATTTACTTGAGAAATGGTATCTATTTTATGTGATATTTTATTTATCAGATTGTGATGGCCGGTACAAGTTTGTGTTTTTGTCTTTGTTCGGAGTGCATCTCGCTTATTATTCGAAGGGTCTAGAGGTTGGCTCGTTGTATCGATTTCTCGTTTATAGAATGGCGGTAAACTAGTGTAACTTTTGTAAGTGTGTTTCCTTGAAGTGTACTTATTATTATGTTTTTGCTATTTTAACTGTTTTGTGCATGCTCAAAGATACTATTAGTGTTGTATGAATTTACAGACTCTTTAGTTAAAGTTAAATTTCAAATTTTGGTAGTTTGACCAAAGTTTGTGTGTTTTTTGTGCTTCTAATTGGTGTTGTGCCTGGATTTCCTCTTTTCAAAGTAGCCATAGTTTGAATTTCACATGGATAGTAAGATGGGGGACTTTGCTATTTTTTGTTAATCTTGCTCATTTTTTTGTGTTTTATTAGGTGTTCTAATATATCATATTAGGGACATTTGATTAGAAATAAGGTGTGTCTATGAGGTGTCTTGCTCTTCCAGCTTAATTTTCTTAGCTTAGTGTTGACTGTTGAAACGGGTTTCGGTTGATTTCAACTAATCCTTTAGTCTTTATTTTTTTGGTGTTTCCCTTAGAGTCTATTCTAAGATATATGTTTTTTGTGGGAGGAGTCCTCCCGCATGTTTGAATCCAAGATTTTTAATTTCATTAATAAAATTAGTTAGGTGTCATCTCCAATTTACAAAAAGAGAAAATATGTCAAACCTACATAGTCTTTTTTCATTTTTCATAGCAACTTATGTTTAATTGAGTTTTTAAAATGATCACATTCTGAATTGTGGAGCCCAATAAATACATCACCAAGAAACATGTAGCATTTATAGATGTTGTATTAAGTTAAAATTGTGTCAACTAATGCTTAACTATATTGTAGAGAGTTCTAAAAATGGATGTGCTGCTTACACAGAACATTTTTTCGGCCGCAACTTTGTCACCTTCGCGGGAAGGAAAAGGGAAGGATGCTAAAGAATCTGGGAGAGATACCGAGCCAAAGAAGAAAATTTGTTGTGCTTGTCCCGACACGAAGAAGCTAAGAGACGAATGTGTAGTGGAACATGATGAAGCTACCTATTCTAAATGGATAGACGCTCCGATCCTCTTAAATGCCTGAGGGCGAAAGGCTTCAATGTTTGAAATGATGACACTAGCCATGATGCTAAGAATAAATAAACTATATCTCATTTTTGTAGAACCTTTGATTATTTGGGGTACACAAACTAGATTATTTATGAATAATGATTATGCATTGCACTTCATTATCAAGTCCAAATGATGGATGTGTCTTTTCTTCTTTTTCGTATATTAGAAGATTGATTCTTTTTTTTGCTGCAACATTCCATTTACAGTACTTTAAGTTTCTACTTCAGCATCCAATTAATACATTATTCATGTTGTATTGGTTACCAGCAAATTAATACATTGAAAAATAGTAACATGTATATCTAATTTCATACCAATTAGTCAATTACTAGAAATTTGATTGGAATATTAGTTTAATTCTCTAGCGGTGCACGTTAGACTGAATATTGACGTTAGTTAAAAAAATAAAAATGATCAAACATCGATTGAAAAGGGTAGGGTACAGATTTATACTAGTAATAACAATTCATTTAGCACAACAGTACTAATGTAACAGTTGTGATCATTACACAGGTAATAAGAAATAGATGAAATATAAGGGGACTGACTGACACCGGTCGCTTAACACAATATCACAATTATTGTACAGAACTCATGCATGCACAAGTTCTATTGGTATCATATTATAGTTGTCTGGGGATTGAGAGCATGATAAGTGGAGGTTCACATAGGTGCAACTTGTGCCACATTTGCACTACTTCCTTTCATTCTCAGCTGCCGAAACTTTCACAGTGGTTTGGACATAGCTGCAAATAGTACAAGAAAGGACACATACTAAAATATTTAGCTAGTTTCTTCAAAATTTACATGCTTATTATTTAAATATACTTTTATCAATTAAGTTCATAAGAATTGAAGATATACCTCTTTCCAGTTTCAACAATGTCAAGGCCATAGTTGGTTCCCTTCTTCCTGCAATTAACCACCAGTTATTACTCAGCTACTCACAAGAACATATATTTCTTAGCTGTTTGTGTATTAACTTGCTTGATATGTTTCAAGTTCATGCTTGAAGATATACTTATAGATTGAAAATGCTAGAGTACATTCCAATATTATACCACACATCTATCTTGAATCATAAACTAGCATTCTTGAGTTATCTAGATAAATAACTATTGTAGATTGATTTGAACTAGTTGTTACTCTTGAAAAGGCATTATCTGTGTGACTAAAAGAGGGTCACTAGACTGTGTGTTGTAATAATAATATTTTAAGGAAACCAATACTTGAGTTTAATTATACCCATCAGAGCAGCTCCATTGGAAATAAAGAGCATTTCAATTTTCTTCTTTGATATTTTTAGAAGCCAGTACAAAAACAAAATAGAAAAATTATACATACAAATATAACATTGTAAATTTCAGCTCTAGAAGATAGAAACATTGGGCACTGATTCCGCTATATACTTTCCAATTCTGAATATAGAACAAAAGAAATCATTCCAAACAACATAAATAATATCAAAGAAGGGAGCGTATTGCCAACTTAAATAATTAAACATAATATTAATTACTAAATATTAAGTTAAGAAGGGGGCGTAATAATCTCCACTGCTTACTTTTTAAAGAGACACATTCTAAGCAAAACCATATCCTTCTTTAACATTCTTTAAACATAAAGACCATTCCACAAAAAAATTGCTTAGAAACACATGTCATCGGAATTACTTACTTTAGATTATTTATAAATATTAGAATTTTCATGAAAAACTTAAGAGAAAAAAACTCTATCTCTTAAATAAGGTCCCTAAGTTGCATACAATATGGTTCACACACCAACTTGAATGAACCTAATATGGAATGTTTCAACTAAAATCCCTAGATTACAAAAAATAATATTCACATGCCAACAAAAATGACTCTAATAAGCTTTAAGATTTAATTATGAACCATAATGGAACATTTAAATCATGAGATTTTATGAAAACTAATAAAATTACTTGAGAATAAAGTGAGAGTTTTTGGAGTAAGAGAACTAATGCATCGATTCTTGGAGCTTAATATACGCGAGCCATGACAAACCTTTCAGGAACACTGCAAGCATATAACATAAGAATCTTTAAAAATAAGACCACCACAATCAGCATATTTGAAGAGGTTCAAACTTTATCACATGAGCACCCATTCAATCTAACATAGAAACTTCATATCCTAAACTTCAATGTAAGCAGGAAAACAAAAGGAGAGAGAGATGCAACTGTAACTAAAATAAAATAAACTATGAATAATGAAAAGCTTATGTTATTAAGAAGGATGATATACTGGGTTGGTGAGCCATTTAAACTTAATATAGATACATGTATCATGAGCAGTAGTATGGCTAATAAATATGAACATGATTCTTGATTATATGCCATTGTAATATAAGCACCGGTAAAGTAATGAGTAAATGACAATTTTTTAGAAACATCCCCAAAGTTGAGTCAAGATTAGAAAAATTATGACATGCAATAAACTATATCTAGGGAAGGGAATCGAGACCTTGGGATCAATAGTAACTTGAGGTGCTCTTCTTCCTTTTTCAATAAACTTCACTGTTTCTGGATCTGGGCTAGCCTTGCACTTTTCATCATAAAGATAAAAACATTTACGAGTAGATTGACCTGATCATGCTCAACAACAATAAAAATTCAACAAGTGAAAGTTAACTTTATTATCTTTCGAGGGAGGAAAACTAAAAAAGCTGCCCCTGAAACTCAAAATAACATCATATATTATATACCATATGCTCTAGTAGACTTTACCTTCAGGTTTATCCTCTAACGTGAAGAAAATTAGATCATCTATAGACTCCTTCCGGAAATTTTTCAATGTATTGGGAACCACTAACAATAGCAACTCTAAATCCAACTAGATCGACCAATCTGTATTAATAAGGATACAAAAAAAGGTATTCAAGATTTACTAATTCAAAAGGTTAGAATCCAGAACCGTATAGAACAACCTGGAATTTTGAGTATAAGATATTCTAGTAAGTAATGTATAAAATTCTAAACAGTGAAAATCATTATGAAAATAGAAGCATAAGCCTAGCAACAATATTCATCTCTTAACAAATTCCAATTTTATGTTTTAAAAGTCTATTATTAGAATCAAAATTTCTGCACTAGAATCAATATAATCTAATTATATACAACTATAGAATCAAAATGCCGGTAAAAAAATTGAGCATAAGATTACTACTTATGAGTCATGTAGTAGAATTAATTCTTTTACAAGAAGTTTATTATGACAATTACATGAAGTTTGTTCTCAAAATTTCTATACTAGAATCAAATAAAAACTAATTATATTCTACAACAGAATCAACATAACTATCTAAAATAATTAAAAAAACACACTCTTAATACAATCTAATACAACATCACATAGATTTCAAAGAAAAACATCTCAAATAAGCAAATATAAGAGATATAATCAAATTCAAGATTATATAGTAGAATCAAACATCTCAAATAAGATTCTATAGTAGAATTGAATTTTTTAGAATAAATTTAATTTAACTCAAGATGAATCTAAAGTAGAATCAAACTCATCATGACAGATCTACAGTAGAATCAAAATTTTTAACTTTTTAGTTAAAAAACAGAAATGTCAAAATATTATATGAATTAAAATTCTACAACAGAATCAAAACTATATATAGCAAATTGACTACATTGAATCCAACAAAAATTGCTAAAAAATGTAAAATTAACACATAAGAAGCTTATATTGAAAAGAAACAAAGACAAAGACGTTGTACGAAATCGAATCTCAAACAAATTTGCGTAAACATATACATATTTAAATGTTAACAAAAACGCACAACTGAGTTTAATTTAAAAAAGATACCATACTTTCAATTGAAATCACCGAGAGTGAGAGAGAAGAATCATCGAGAGAGAGATTGATTGGTAATCAAACCTCAATCGTGGACAATTTGATGAAATCAATCTAGATCGTTGTTTATATGCATAGCCCCCTATACATACAACTGTTGTCGTGCTTGTAAAAAAATAAATATATTTTATTTTAAGTTAATATCAACCGTTTGATTAATTTTAATCCTAGGGTGTAAATTAGTTAAAAACGTTCTCTCCGGAACTATATATAGTAAGGTTATCTCTCGAATAATGATATATATATATATATATATATATATATATATATATATATATATATATATATATATATAATTGCCAAGTAATTTCCTAAAGATTTAATTGGCAAGTATGATGAGTTCTAATTATCTTCTTGATTTCTAAGATAATAAAATTTTTTATCATTTTATAAGACGATATTAGCTGTTGGTCAACTATTCCATCCTATCCTAATTATTTTAAGATAGTTTTAAAACTTATTACTCAAATTAAAATTTTCATCTCATACAAATTACTTTAATATTATTTTAAGTTTTTACTACTCAAATTAAAGATTACATCCTATCTAAATTATTTTAAGACAGCAGTAAAGATTTCATTATATCTCAATTATTTTATTACACTACTCAAATTATTGATTTTACTCTATCTTAATTATTTTAGTATAGTTTTACTATTTTACTATTCAGATTTCATCCTATCTTTTTTTGTCAAGAGATTTAGTTTCATCCTATCTTAATTACACGTTAATATGCATGCATTCATTCTTATCTTTTTTTTTAAAACAGCAAGTCGATAGCCTATAAAAACCTAGCTAGCTAACCTTTTCTTCATTCATCAAATTAACATTACAACCTCATTTGTGTGCTCTGATAAAGAATCTATATACAACTATGAACACTTCTCTTCTATCAACTTTTCTATTCATACACATCCTCCTCTTGTTTGTTCCTTCTATTGTTGTGCATGGTGCTACAACATCACTTTGTAGCCAAACATCCTTTCCCCAACCATGTCATTCTCTCAAGGTCGACTCCGAAAAAATTAATCAAGAAACAACTCTATTTATCGTGCATCGCGATTTTGCCATTTCAGCCTCAATGGCTGAGGCCCTTCAAATCTACCATCTCATATCTGCTATCGACACAAACTCATTAGGAGATCGAGTCAAGTCTGTTTTGATAGATTGTTTGGAGCTTTACGAGGATACCGTTCATCAGCTTAACTATTCCATATCTTTAACTGACACCAGGAAAAATAATATTGATGTCCAAACTTTGTTAAGTTCAGCACTTGCCAACTTGGAAACATGTCGAAATGGTTTTGCAGATCTTAACTTATCCACTACTTATTTAAAATACTTTCCCTCGAATAATAATGTCTCGAAAATCGTTTGTAACACTCTTGCCATAAATAAGCTTGTAATAGATTCGCAGGTTTCAGGTTTTTCTGGTAAAAAATCAAAAGGGCAACGCTTTCAGGATCATGAATTTCCGGAGTGGCTTTCAGCAAGTGATCGAAGGCTTCTCCAGGCAAATACACCCTCAGCTGATCTAGTGGTTGCGCAGGACGGGTCGGGTAATTTCATGACTATTTCTGAGGCTGTGACTGTTGTATTATACAAGAGTCTGATCAATACATACACATATAATAACTGTTTGATTTGTAACTGTGAAAGATAAAATAGATTTTCCTGAACGTTGTGTTTATTCATAGCTGCATTACAAAATATAAAGGGAATACACGAACTAGAACCACTAGAAAATAGGACCTGACTTCCCAAAACTATGCTACTGCTACAGGTTTATTTGCAACGAACTCCTATAATGAATCAAACACTGCTAGACCAAGTCACAGGAACAAACTGAAAGCAATGACTAAAATAAATAAATACTTGCAAGTTTTGATTAAAAACTAACATTCACCCCTGTAATCTAAACTTGCTTTTGGAGGTCTTTAACACCCAATAACTTCCTCATCATCTCGAACTTGACAGTCGACATAGCTTTTGTAAGAGAGTCTGCTCGCTGCTTGGCTGTGGTGACGTGCTTAACAATGATTTCCCCTCGCTCAATGCACTCACAGATAAAGTGATATCTAATATCAATATGTTTGCTTCTTCCATGAAAAACTAGATTTTTAGCTAGGTCGATTGCCGACTTGTTGTCAATGAATAGCACCACTGGTCCGATGTAACTATCAGTTATTTGCCCAAGTAACTTTCTTAGCCAAATAGCATGACAGGCAGCTGCGGTGGCAGCCATAAACTCTGCTTCGCAAGAAGATAGCGCCACACATCTTTGTTTCTGAGAAACCCAAGTCACTAGACTTTCATTTAGGTAGAAAACCATCTCTCCAGTACTTCTTCGATCATCAATATGACCGGCCAGATCGCTATCTAAGTAACCTGTCAAAATGTTATTGCCACTGTTTCTTGTATAAACTATTCCGAAATGGAGTGTACCTTTAACATATCGTAGAATACGTTTTGCAGCGTTTTGGTGCAGAACAGTTGGTTTCTCCATGTATCTACTTACTATGCCCACAGAATATGTGATATCAGGTCTTGTGTGAACAAGGTAACGCAAGCCACCAACTAAAGATTTGAACTGGGTATTATCAACAAGTTTCCCACCTTCATCCTTTGTAAGAGTTTCCTTAGGATCCATAGGGAATTTCGCAGGGTTGCACTCGGACGTGGCTGCCTTCTCCAACACCTTTCTAGCATAATCAGATTGCTTCAGTTCGATGTAACCAGGTCCTTGTTCAATCTCGATTCCTAAATAATATGAAAGCCTTCCCAGATTGCTCATATCGAACTTGCTAGTCATTTGACTTTTGAATTCATCTATCATCGAAAGTTTAGTACCAGTCACCAATAAATCGTCCACATAGACTCTAATTATCAATAATTCTTCTCCCACTTTCTTGATGTACACTGCATGCTCATAAGGGCACCTTGAAAAACCCAACTCTCCAAGACACTTGTTTAATTTTTCATACCAAGCACGAGGTGCTTGTCGTAAGCCATATAGAGCTTTTATCAATTTGTAAACGAGGTGCTCCTGACCTTCTTTGACAAATCCCTCGGGCTGCGTGACATAGACCTCCTCTTGGATCTCCCCATTCAAGAAAGGCGATTTTACATCTAAATGGTGAACTTCCCAACCATTTTTGGCAGCTAGAGCCAACAAAAGTTTGACCGTTTCAAGACGTGTGACCGGCGCGAAGATTTCTTCAAAATCCTTTCCCTGTTGTTGAACATAACCTTTTGCAACAATTTGGGCCTTGTACTTGATGATTTTTCCTTGAGTGTCCCTCTTTATTTTATACACCCATTTTAGTCCAATTGCCCTTTGATTAAGAGGCAACTCGATTAACTTCCATGTGTTATTCTTTTCAACAGCTTCTATCTCTGTTTTCATGGCTTGTTTCCACTTAGGATCATGCGCTGCAGCAACATATGTTGTGGGTTCATCCACCCCGCAAACAAAAGCTCATCGTCTTCAAGCTCAATCTCTTCGGTTGTGTTGTAGATGTCCATCAAGGACCTGTGACGCCTGGGTTCACTGCTTGTTCCACCAGAAACATCAGAACTGCAAGTGTTAGATGACATCAAATGTGTGTGACTAACTTCAACATTACTCTGGACAGACTCGTGTGGTTGTGGGCTACTGAATTCATCCCCCTTAGTCACACTCTGAGTGTCTTTTATAACTGCAGTTGTCACAATGAATGTGCCTCGAGTTGCATCTTGCTTATCTGCCTCGCCATTCCAAACCCAGCTTTTTTTTTCCTCAAAGACCACATCTCGACTGATATGCACAGAATTGTTTTCAGGGTCATACAATCTGTATGCCTTCATTCCTGGCTCTTTTCCGAGATTGATTACATCTTTACTCCGGTCACTTAGCTTTGTTGTATGAAAAGATGGGAGTTTCATGTACGCCAAGTAGCCAAATACTCGTATATGTGCGATGTTTAGCTTGTCTCCAGACCAAGCCTCGAATGGAGTCATCCCTGAGACAGCCCTGATGGGTAACCGATTCAACACATAGACCGAGTGTCGAATAGTTCCGCCCCAAAGAAAGGGTGGAAGTTTCTTTTCTTTCAAAAAACTTCTGGTCATCTCCACGACCTTCATGTTACGTCTCTCAACTACCCCGTTTTGTTGGGGCGAGTAAGGAGCAGTAAATTGCCTTGCAATTCCAGCTTCGTCACAGTAGGCATTAAACAATTTAGAGTTGAATTCACCTCCTATGTCGGTTATGAAACTCTTTATTTTATTCTTATCACCATCTTCAACTAAGGCTCGAAATCGTTTAAAGGCTTCCAGTGCTTCATCTTTGCTTTTCAACATGTAAACCCACATGACACGGTTGAAATCGTCTACCAGTAAGAAGAAATACTTGTTGTCGGCTGGGGTTGCAGGTGTAATTGGACCACACAAATCTTCATATACCATTTCTAACACCTTCTCTGCACTGTAGCTTGACTTAGTTGGAAAGGATTTTCTGACTTACTTCGACATCAGACAACCAGAGTAAATATCCCCTTGCAGTTTGATTTCGGGCAACCCATGAACCATTTTATGTGAATGCATCAACGTCATGACCTTAAAATTGACATGCCCAAGACGGACATGCCACAACCAAGAGTTCTGGTTTGATTTAGACATTAAACAGCCTGCATGATTGTTATCAATAATAATTTTATAAAGTCTGTTGTGTGATCGTTTTACCTTCATGATGAGCCTCATGTTTCTGTCATGTACCCGGAGGTACTCGCCTTTTAAGATAACCTGGTTCCCGTCTTCAGATAATTGGCCAAGGCTGATTATGTTGCTACAGAGAGTAGATATGTAGTACACCTCTCGCAAAATTCTTTCTTCTCCATTCTTGCAGTTGAGAACAATACTTCCTTTTCCTTTTATAAGAATGGTTGATCCGTCTCCAAATTTCACACTTCCCTTCACATTTTCATCTAGCTCTAGAAACTTAGACAACTGTCCAGTCATATGATTACTAGCACCGTTATCTAAGTACCACAGATTTGAGTTTTCCTATACATCACCATTGTTCGAGTTCAATCTGGGCTTCACCTTTTCTTCATTGATCAGCATTACTCCGTCCTTCTCTTCCGAGACCTCTGTAAACAGTAGCGCTAGTTCTTCATCTTGCATTTGAGCAATATTGGATTCCTCCTTGACCTCCTTATCACGCTTAGTTCTTTTACACTCCGCAGCGTAATGACCATAACCCAAACAGCTAAAACATCTTACCTTACTTTTTTCACGAGGGCCTCGATCAAAATATCTGTTACCTTTGAAACGCTGATTAGTAGTTGCATCCGACCCGGATTTATTGCTCCTCTTCATCCATTCTTCCCTTGTTAACAGCAGTTTTCCCTCCTCTCTTTCTCGCTTTGACCACTCCTCCTCTGTGAGGAGTAACTGAGATTTGCTTCCACCAGTTTCACCTTGACCTCGTAAACGTTCCTCATGTGCCTTCAATGATCCCACTGTTTCTTCAAGAGTCATCGTGTCCAGGTTCCCGAATTGTTCGATAGTTGATGCTATCTGCAAAAACTTGGTGGGAACAGCTCTTAGAAGTTTTTTCACAACATATGCTTCTTTAACTTCTTCACCTAAAGCACGTATGTTCGTAGCTAGCCCACTCAGCTTCATAAAAAAATCATCCAGAGACTTACTCTCCTTCATACTTAAGGATTCAAACTCAACCTTGAGAGTTTGAACCCTCGCCTTCTACACACGTTCATCCCCCAAACACATAGTCTTCACGGCGTTCCACGCCTCCTTCGCTGTTTTCTTCTCTGCCAGAGATAACAGAACATCCTCCGGTATACCCTGGTAGATAGCTGTCAGTGCTATCTTATCCGTCCTGTCCTCCAGCACCGCTTTGGGATCCACAGGCTCCACAGCTCCCCAGACTCCGTGTGCTTGCATATAAACCTTCATCTTAAGTGCCCAGGTTGTGTAATTTCCTTTACTCAACAGAGGATAACTTAAGCCAATCGTACCATCTTTTGTCTTGTTCGTTTCCATCGTATATAGCTTGGGCATGTACTTTGGCATTCACCGTTGAACCTTGCTCTGATACCAAGATGTTGTATTATACAAGAGTCTGATCAATACATACACATATAATAACTGTTTGATTTGTAACGGTGTATAATAACTGTTTGATTTGTAACTGTCAAAGACAAAATAGATTTTCCTGAACGTTGTGTTTATTCATAGCTGCATTACAAAATATAAAGGGAATAAACGAATTGGAACCACTAGAAAATAGGACCTGACTTCCTAAAACTATGCTACTGCTACACGTTTATTTGCAACGAACTCCTATAATGACTCAAACACTGCTAGACCAAGTCACAGGAACAAACTGAAAGCAACAGTTAAAATAAATAAATACTTACAAGTTTTGATTAAAAACTAACAGTGGCTGCAGCAAAAACTGGGAGTAAGAGATTTGTTATATACGTGAAGAAAGGATTGTACAAAGAGTACGTGGAGATCGTGGATTCAGTCCAGAATTTGATGCTTATTGGAGATGGAATTGATGCTACCATCGTTACTGGCAGCAGAAGTGTTGGAAATGGCTTCCAAACCTTTAAATCAGCAACTTTTTGTGAGTCAACAAATTAATTTTTTCTGATTTTTTTTCTTTATCATACTTATAGTAATTAGTGCATGCATGGAATATATATGGTACGTGACTGTCTCGGTGTTACAGTAGAACCTCGATAATAATTTTTTCCAGTCCTAATATAATAGACACAGTGTATTTTTAACCTTGAAGAATGAATAATCTCGATTAATGAATATAATTTTTCGGCCCCAAGTGTATTCATTTATCGAGGTTTAAGTGTAATTTCCTGCAGCTGCTTTAGGACGTGGATTGATTGTTCGGGGCATGACTTTCGAAAACACAGCCGGACCTGAAAATCACCAAGCTGTTGTAATGCGGTCTATCTCAGATTTCTCAGTTTTTTACAACTGCAGCTTCAAAGGTTATCAAGACACTCTCTACGTTTCTCATGGTCACCAATTCTACAGAAACTGTGACATCTACGGAACCGTGGACTTTATATTCGGCGACGCAATTGCAGTCCTCCAAAAGTGTAACATTTATGCGAGGAAGCCACTGGACCAACAGGTGAACACCATAACCGCACAAGGGAGAACATGTCCTTCTTCCAACACGGGTATTGTGTTACATAATTGTTGGATCACAGGAGCCCCGGATTTAAAACCAGTTCAGGCTACTTTCATGACTTATCTCGGAAGGCCGTGGCAAAAATATTCAAGAACAGTTGTTATGAAATCAAATATAGATGATTTAATCGACCCGTCTGGTTGGATTCCATGGGACAATGATCCGGCTACTCTAAGTACGTTGTATTATGGTGAATATATGAATAATGGAAGTGGTGTGGCTACTGGAGGTAGGGTGAAATGGCCAGGGTACCATATCATAACAGATGTTGAGGAGGCTACTAAATTTACTGTTGGGAGTTTCTTAAATAATGGTTCTTGGCTTGAGGCTACTGGAGTGCCATTCGATTCTGGGTTGTGATCATATTCTATTACTCTTTGATTAGATTATTTTATATAGTACTACTTATATTAGATTAGAGGTGCAATTATAGGTATATCATTCATATTATGACAGTTTCGAAAGATGGGATGATTCCTAATTATTGATCGTTGGAGCTACTTGATGATCATAATTAATGATCTTGATCTCATACATTACCAAAATAAAGTTGTTCAATTCAAGTATTGTGAATATTTGATTTTCATTATATGATATTTGGAAAATTTTATTTTATGTTATTACTTGTCAAGCAACCTTTTTATATACACCGACTTATCAAACCAGGTGCATGTTACCATTTTCGCTTATTAAACACACTAAAATCATGCACATATATATTCAATATGTTAGTCATCTTTATTTATAAAACACAAAAATAAGTATATACATAGTACTAAGAGCATCGCAAACAGCTAAGAAAATTGTAAAACCCCGACAAATCATCAAATATATTATTTTTTTAATTTTTTCTCATATTCATGTCACTTTCACAACATTTATTAAAACTAGTTTATATCCATGCAATGCATTTGTTCTCTTTTTTTTTTAACAAAGGGTTCTTTTTAAAAAAATAACTTATAATAATTTTATGGTCAAATTGTTTATTTTAAAAAAATTATATTTATTCAGTCTTAATCTTAATATTTAATATTTTTTTTAATTAATACTAAATTAGTTATTGATATGGGTTGATAAACGAATTTTAATCATTTTATCTACAAAAATGATATTTCTAAACAATATTAAATTAATTCTTGTGCTAGTGGGGAATCAAACCTTAATCAATTAACTAAAAAAACTAATCCTATTTAAAAATTTACAGTTTTACCCCTGACGACCAAATCATATTAACTTTCTTATTCCAATTATATATAGGATATAATTTTGCTCTAATTATTGCCCATGTGATCCCTCTATATTAATTTTATATTTAGTTCAATATAAAAGTGAGTAGAGTAATATATACACTTTAGATGTTTTGTATGACTTTTTACTAATTTAGGAAGTTGCCAAGAGATTACCAACTTTTGACAATGTTGGTAGCCATCCTCTTAACTCCAATAGGCAAGCAACCAAGGTTGTCATGCCACTTGATAACCTCCCTCCTTGGAAACCCGTAGATGCTCTAATAACATAAAAAAATACAGATCCTACATTTTTCAAATTCTAAAAATTAAAATTACCACGCGCAAATAACCCTATGTATTGCAAGTTGTATATATGTATTTAATTATGTATTTATAAAATCATAACATATATATAAGCATATAGCTAGTTGCATGTATTTATGTAAATATATATAATAATAGCCCATATATATTAATATCCTACAAGAAAAACACAAACAGACAACACTTATCTAACAACGTCGATGAAAAAGTGTTGCCGAGACAATGTTTTATTTTTTTTCCTCGAAAAATATTGTCTAACCAGGAATTCGTACAACTATTTTATAACCGTTGTCTAGAAAATCAAATCAGACAAGGCATTTTCAATGGTGTGTTGTGCAAACTAATAGCACTATACAACGGTTTTTTAAATAATTGTTTGAATAGACTTCACACAATGTTGCAAATAACCGTTGGTGAAATTAGACAAGGATTTTATACAATGTATTATGTAAGATATCTTCAAACAACGATATGATATAGTGTTGTCTAGGCATGTCACATTACATACAAGTGCTTCTTCTAAGTTTCTATTGTGTTGTCCTCGTAACATGAATACAATACTTTTGAATGTAAAACCATTGTATTGTTTCTTATATTTTTAAATAGTTATAAATATTTGTTTTCTTCATGAATTTTGGTCTTTTTAACCTCGGACATGAAAAAATATATTTATTTCATGGATACGTACAAATGTGTATAGTTTGTTAGTAATAAGTCCATAGTTTTATAGTTCGAACATGCATATGAGTTGTGTTTTATATGTACGAGTTATGACGTAGATAGTGAGTTTGTGATAAATCCATAATCATTTCGTATTAATTTAAAATTACTTTTTTATATGATCATACCGTACGGATGGGAAGATCTTTTGATTTTAGTGATGTATAAAAAAATTAAAATTTTTATATTTATTTTTGTAACAAAGTTACTAAAAATCATGTGGAAACATTTTTCATCTTATTATAAAAAGTTAATTTTTGTCCATTGGCATTAATTAGACAACGTTTTTATTAGATATTGTATCGTATGAGTTAAAACAACACATCAGTTTTCTACATAAAACCATTATAAAATAAATATTATATGAAATAACACGACTCAATACTTACTTTCAGAAAAAATCATTGTATGAGATTAATGAAGATAACATTTTTTGAATATAAAAACCATTGTATTTTTTCTTAGTTTTTAAAATAGTTAAAAAGATTTGTTTTCTCCATGAATTTTGGTATTTTTAACGTACAACTTGGAAAACTGAATTTATATTATGGATACGTGTATAAATATATACAGTGTGCAAGTAATAAGTAGATGATTTTATAGTTCGAACACAAGTTCTGAGTATGCTTTTGTGTTTACTTGTTAGGATGTAGACACTAAGTTTGTTATAAAACTATAATTAACTTCTTATTAGATTAAAAATATTTTTTTCCGATGATCCAATCGTACGGATGTTAAGATCTTTCGATTTTAGTGATGAACAAATAAAAACTAGAATTTTAAAATTTATTTTGTGTATCACTCATGACCATCCTATACATCTCTCGGATTTTCCTTCAGTCACTTAACATACTCTAAATAATAATACTAATCAACTTTATCAACTCCATCCGAGAGCTGATAATATATTAGATTATGCTGAAACTTATGTTATAATAATTTGCCATCACACTAAACCGACTTTTAATATTTTACTGGAAATCTAGTGCTTACCACTTTATGTCATTCATTTGTTTGAATTTTTCGTTTAATTAATTTCATTAGTATACAGATATACTCCTTTATAATAAATTCATGATGATTGTATTTGATTACTAATGCAGTTGCGATGCACTTATCGGGCATATGATGATAGGGATGAGATCCCTACTGTATTTTATATTTCTTTCAACCCTGCGGGGACCAAGTAAGTATTATTGTTATTATTGATTAGAAGAGATTCATTACCATGTCATTATGATAATGAAACTATAGTTATAATATATGTATAATTCTTGTATCAGTGCCATCATATTTTAATAATATTTCTTTCTTAAGTAATACATGTAATATCATCATATTGTGTAGTGGACATTAATCATTTATTTAGTGACTTACAAGATCCAATTTCAGTGCAGTGATAATCCAAACCTACAACCCGCAAATGAAGAAATTTGGCTATTGATACAATTGACTTTCCTAGTGAAAGAAGAGGCGAAAAACCATCGAGGACAAGATGCAGTTATGGAAGAAAGCATTCAAGAACAAGTCTTTTTAATTGTTGGGAAGAAGCAAAGAACAATTATTCTAAATAAGAAAACCATTATGTGTATGAATTAAAATTTGCCATTGTGTATAAATTTAGACAACATTTTTATTCATAATTTACTTATCTAACTATAATAGACACAAGCATGTGGAGGTAACAAAATGTTGTATATAAGAGTTCTAACAATACTTTTAAACTATGAAAAGATTTATCTGTATAACATTACAACAACAGGGTTCTTAGTTAGAAACAGTTGTGTGAAAACCCTAATGTATTGCATTTGTTTCTAAAAACAATTATGGATTCACCTATGCAACAATGGTCATGCTCAACAAAAACGTTGTATAACACTCGATGGAAATTTTTTTGGTACGTACAGAAGTATTGTCTTCCCTCTTGAACAACAACAATCGAGATTTTGAAAATACTTGACTCGAATGATTATAGACAAGAGTTTTATTAAGGATTGTTGTTGTTTCGAGGTGTTAGACAACATTTTCCAGAACTAGGCACGTTGTCTTGCACACTTCTTGACAACAGTTTGTATACCGTTGTCTGAGCCGCGTAACAGACGACACCTCAATAGTCAACGGGAAACGAGGGTATCAGACAACAGGCAAAAACCATTGTCTGATTCAGTTTTCCTTGTAGTGATAATAACAAAGAAATTCAGATCTTGCATTTTTTAAAATTCTAAAAATTAAAATTATCTTGTGTAAAAATCCTAACAGATATAGTTAGTTGCACATGTAAGGTGTCCTTTGGTTCATGAAACCATATGAGTTTGGTATCAAGAATCGGGTGAGGGTGGTATCGGATGAAATTTCATTATTGATATCACGCGTTTGGTTTAGTTCTGTAATGAAATTATTTAATTTAAAGTATTATTGAATTAATAGTTAGATAAATTTATTTTATTATATAAAAAGTATAAATATATTTTTATTATTAGTAATGCTTGATTGTATATGTTATTATTTTTTAATTATTAATAATATTAATTATCAATAATAAAACAATATTATTATAATTGATACCCACCTCCTCCATGTATCAAAACTCTATACCTTGTGGTTTTGAGGTATGTGGTTGAAACAAACATCATGTTTTATACATTCTAAACTCATACATCATTCCAGAAACCCCCCGAATTAATCCCTAAGAGATTAATGTCTCTAAGGTATCTTGTATAACTTTTCTTAAGATTAAAAAAAGTTTATATACACATACATAAAAGTATTATTATAATTATAATAGATTATGTGCAATTATAAAAATCCCATTATTATTTTATACTTAAAAACTCTTACATTTTGAGTAATTTTTCTGAGATAATTTCAGCAACTTTATTCTCTTTATATAAATAGTACGTACATTTATGGATGGAAAAAGGTAAATATTTTACTATAATAAAGTAATCGTTATAAGAAAAATTCGACTACCGAGAGAAGATGCATGGCAGTATAAAATTTCATAATTAAAATTTAATAAATAAAAAATAGAGAAATATTAAAAATAATTAATGCATTACTAAGAATAATAAAAATATTAATATGAATCATAGGTATAAGTTACTAATGAGTCATTTGTTAATCCACAATCATACTTTCTGAATGAATGAATAGTTATATGGATCCTCCTAGATATATAATGTTGTTTGATAACAAACAAGTCTAACATATTTGTTTTTTCTAACAATAATATTTATTTTAGAAAAATAACAATCATGCTGATTTATTATTTGTTTATGCACAAAATAAAAAAGTTATTTTGTATATTTTAAATTATATATGAGTCCTAAATTTTAATAAGTTTTTTTAAAAAATATTATTATTATTATTATTATATCACATTTTCTATATTTTGCAATTAATTGTGTAATGCTTTGGTTACAAAAATTAATTTTGATCATTTTTATATAAATTACTAAATTTTAAATAAATTTCAATCTTACAAATTATTAATTAAAATCTATGTAATTTAAACAAACAAGTTTTATAAAGTGCCTAATGCCTTAGAAATGGAAAAAAAAATTACATAATAAACATATAAAAAACCTTAACTAAAAAAGATAATAAAATAAATTATGTATATATATATATATATTCAAAATAATAAAAAGATATTAATCATATATGTAACATAAAATATAATAGGGAGATGGAGATGTAACTCGGTTAGATCCAATTTTTCACCTGTCTCGTCCGGATGATATCTTGTCCCGTCCGGATAAAAAAAAGTTATACAAACAATCTTATTGGACTATTCATCTTATCAGTGTCATTCATTCGTTAACAAATGAGCCCTTAGTTCATCCGTTATCATTCAAAAGTTGAATTTAAATTATCAACAAACTCTAAGTTGGGGTCTTGTGGAGGTGCAAACTCATGTGTAGGTACTGCTTCAATGTCCACAACTAGAATAGGTTTTTTGATGAAGGAATAGAAATAAGATGGATGAACATAGAATTGTTATAAGGAACAAGGCAAGGTTAGTTGCTAAGGGGTATTCACAAGAAGAAGACATTGATTATGATGAGACTTTTGCGCCTGTTGCAAGACTAGAAACAATCAGAATTTTTCTGGCATTTGCAACACATTCAAATTTTAAGGTCTATCAAATGGATGTCAAAAATGCTTTTCTAAATGGTGAATTGGAAGAAGAGGTCTATGCACAACAACCATCTGGCTTTGAAGACTCTAAATTCCCTGATTTTGTCTACAGACTACTAAAAGCATTGTATGGACTCAAATAAGCCCCTAGAGCATGGTATGACACACTGTCAAAATTCTTATTGAAAAATCAGTTCACTAGAGGAATAATTGACAAAACTCTCTTTTACAAGAATCATGGTAATGACATCATTCTTGTTCAAATCTATGTGGATGATATCATCTTTGGTTCTACAAATGAAAAGTTGTGTCAAAGATTCTCAAAGCTCATGCAAAGTGAATATGAAATGAGCATGATGAGAGAGCTCAATTATTTTCTAGTCCTTCAAATAAGTCAAAGAACAGATGGCATCTTCATAAGTCAAACTAAGTACATCAATGACTTGCTAAAGTGGTTTGATATGCAATATTGCTCACCTGCTAAAACTCCAATGTCAACAGCTGTCAAACTGGATGAAGATAAGAAAGGAAAAAGTGTAGACATAAAGACCTATAGAGGAATGATTGGATCTCTGCTATATCTCACAACTAGTAGACCAGACATCATTTTCTCTACATGTTTGTGTGCAAGGTTTCAGGCCAATCCAAAAGAATCTCATCTTATAGCTGTCAAAAGAATTCTGAGATATCTCAAAGGAACACCTCAAATGGATTTATAGTATCGAAAGGAAATAGGACTCAACCTCGTTGGTTATTCTGATGCTGATTTTGCTGGATACAGAGTTGATAGAAATAGTACCTCTGGAAGCTGTCAATTCCTTGGACAGAGATTGGTGTCATGGTTTAGCAAAGAAGCAACAATAAGTTTCAACTTCTACAGCTCAGGCTGAATACATAGCTGCAGGAAGTTGTTGTGCTCAAATGCTTTGGATAAGAAATCAATTAAGAGATTATGGACTAGTTTTGAAGAGGATTCCTATCATATGTGACAATACTAGTGCCATATCCGTTGTTAAAAATACAGTGAACCATTCAAAGACAAAGCACATTGATGTAAGGTATTATTTCATAAGGGAACATGCAGAAAATGGAGTAATTGAATTATTCTATGTTCCTACACAAAAACAATTGGCTGATATATTTACTAAACCACTAGATGAAGTCACCTTTAACAGGTTTGTTAGTGAGATTGGAATGCTAAATTCTTCTTACTAGTGGCTGAATAAATATATCTCACCAATTGTTGCAACAACAGTTTCACAGACATGATCCCTACATGATTTATCTAAGTGAAACAAACTGGTGTGTACCTATAAATGCATCAGTTATATTATTATACATCTTGTTTTAAAAATAAAATATAATAATAACTTGGGACAATTTTTATGTTCTAAGGAAGCCTAAAAAGAATTATTATACTTGTGCATCTTTAACTAACAAGTGTGATATTCAATTATTCAGGAATATTTTGCAAATATATTTTTAATTTCACAATTAAATAGATTTTATTTCTGAAAAATGTGACTAACAAATTGTTATTTTATTTTCCAAGTGAAAATAAAATAATCCTTCAAAAACTAGAGTTTGTGATTAACTTTTCATTCTTTTCTGACTTCTCGACTGTGTTTCTATTTGTGAGTAATCGAATAGTCCACTTTAGTGAGATCTCGATCAAATATGTTTTCGAGAGTTCTCGATTCAGTACTAATCTGAGTTCTCGAATCCTAGAGTTCTCGATTAAGTTATATTGAGTTCTCGATTGTACCATTTCTCGAATAAACAAACAAAACATGAGTTCTCGATCAAATTCTGATAGTTCTCTACTAAAGTAACTTTATTCACTTTCTGAGTTCTCGAACATACAAAATCAATTACAATTCCAGTCGAGTTGTCCAAGTCATATAAATAGCAAAGTAGATATAACATTTCATTTCTACGCTTAATCGCAAACTCAAATAAATTTTTGCTCTCTCTCTACAGTATCATTCGATTTCTCACAACTTTTCTCTGAACTTTCTTCACTTCTCCTTTCTATACACTAAATCAAATGGCTTCTTCTAGCTCCACCCCTACAACTGAAGTTTATATAATCTCATAATCAAATTTCCTAGCTATTTTGAGAGATGCATATGCAAAACCACAGTACAAATATTTCACTAGGTTTCTTAATGATTCCTACTTAAAAGAAGGCTCTATTGTTAAACCCACCACTGTATATGGACATCTTAGAGAAGTTCTGGAACACTTCTAACTGGGAAGAGGTAGCTTTAGAGGATCGGAGCTCCAAGATTCAAATAACCTGCAAAATTCAAAAGGTGGATAATGTTTGATGAGAAGGATGTAAATGAAAGTCTGTTGTTACCAACTAAATTATTTTATGCAGAGCTAACTGAGAGTGATCTTCTAGATTTTATAGATTTCATTAGGTATTCAGATATAGTGGAGAAAGGAGATGATGACAAAAAGTACAGGCTTGGAAAAATCAACAAGAAGTATATGAGAAATGATTGGTCATTCATGTTTGATACAATCATAAGAGTGTTCACTTATAGGAAAACAGGGTTTGACCATATTAGTTTGATTGCCTTGAAGTTGACCTATTCATTGGCTTACAACCAGAAGCTCAATGTTGGGAAGATGATTCTTGGGGAGCTCATAAAAAGAATTCCTAAGAGAGGTAATGAATTTTCTTCCCTCGTTTTATTCAATAAATTCTCAATTATAAAAATGCTAGTTTGATTGAACTACCTGGGATGAATAGATAAAGAATTAGCAACTCCAAATCCATATCAAAAATTATTTTTGTTACATTGGATAGGAGAACCACAATGAATGTATCTCTTCAAATCACACCTCATATGAGGAGTGTGTTTAAAGGGTATCCACTTGTGCAGCCTAAATATGATTACTTGCATACAGTAGAGGATCCCAAGGTTGCATAAGTACCAATTGCACTTAACCCAGGGAACCTTAACCAAACTGAGTCTATTCTTTCAAATCCACTAGATGTTAGTGAGCCAACCTCTACATCCTCTCAACAGGGTGTAGTTGATAAGATGAAAAGGAAGAAACCGGCTGCTAAAAAGAAATTAGAGGTAGTTGTAGAAGTAATTGAAATGAGTCATCGGTGGCACCTCTAAAAAGGAGAAAGAAAAGTAAAGAGGCCACTATAGACCACTCTACATCATCCCAACAGGATGTCAAGGTTACAAAAGGATTACACCTGTTACTAGGTGCACTTTCTCAACAAAGTGCATCTATTGAAATTGGGAGACAGACTACTCCAATCTGTAAAGAGTCTACACTATCACAGGAACTCACTCTAGTTGATGCCAGGTGTGAAGTTGAAAAGGAGACACAAGAGCACATAGAAGAATATGTTGAAACTTTCCTATTTTCTCAAGGGGAGTTGCCAACACTCAAATCAAATCAAACAACTTCTTTTACTCATATTTCTTCACAACCAAATATGTCTAGCCAAACACATGAGGTTTTTGATCATTAGGATTCTTCTTTCCCTTGTGAGCCAATTTTAAGTGATTTGGTGCATGACACCTTACTCACCACTCAGGACACACATTTAGATGGTGAGGGAATGCATGCTGAGGCATATCCTGATGACACTATCAAAACCATAGAGGTTCCAAGAGTTTTTACTTTAGACACTACGGTGGCGAAGGAAACAATTCCCTTTAGTCTCATTAATAAGCCATTGGAGCAACAAGTGTCTTCACAGACATTGGGAAATCTAGGGGACCTCCACACCATGAAAATAACATCTATTAGACACTCCCCAGTCATTCAAAGATTGTCCTCTATGAGGAACTCACCTTTCCATCCAGGTTCAATTGATGACTCAGTTGAACATTTGGATGAGGAAATAGACATTAAGGGAGTCACTACCACAAGTGATAATCCTAACTCTAACTTTCTGTCACAACGGTTAAAACCTGTGAAGTAGATTGGTCTGTGATTTAAGTATGCTTAACTATGTTTAATCTTTTAAATGTCTGACAAGTTATTTATTTATGTTATTTTTAATTGTAGCCATTGATTATGATTATTGTTGATTTTTCTATAATGAATTGATAAACATTTTATGTATCAATGGATATTTTAAGCTATCAACAGATAAATATATCAACTGATGATATATATTTTTATCAATGGATAATGTTACCTGTCGATGGATAAGTTTCTTATCAATCGATGACATGGAAGTTTTAGGGTCCATGTCATCAATCAACTTGTACCTTATCTAGCCGTTGATTACTTCTTTTATCAAATGATGAATACATACAACCCTATATGTATAACAGTCGATTGCCAAAATTGGTAATTCTTTATTTTACATTTCAATCCAACAGTCAATTAAGTTCCATCTTGAGAAAGAAATTGATTGAGAAATCAGTAACTCTTTAAAAATATAAATAATGAAATTAAAATTTCTTTTAATTCTTACTTGTATTTTCTAACTGATTCTCTCTCTCTCTACAAACTCAATTCTCTCTGTGTGATCTATTTCTCTAATTCTTAATCTATCTCAAACTCTTTTGTTATTACTAACAACTATTAAAGAAATGGCATCTTCACCAAAGAAAATCTCTCAGAGTGGTTGCTACTATGAAATAAAGAACTTCGCGGCCTGCGCAGTTGTAGAAGAAGCACCAGAGGGATTTCATCCATTGATGAGATTTTTTGATAGTTGCAAAGTCAGGAAAGCCTTGAAGAAGGCCGCAAAGATTGTCTGCAACATGGTGGAAGAATTATGGGCAAGTGCTGAAGTTGCTCAAGACAATTCTAGTATTGCCTTCACTTGAAAGGGAGATAAGTATTTACTTACTACTGTTGTTATTAATGAAAGCTTGAATTTACCTGTTAATAATACTGATAAAGCACCAAAAGATGATGAAATAAGAAGTATGTTAAAATCTATTAACTATGTGGAACCTGATATTAGTCTAGGTCATGTAGTTAGAAAGCATCTTATGAAGGAATGGTCATACTTCGTTGATGCAATAATTAAGTTCTTTAGTGGTAAAATTACTAATTTTGATGCAATTATGCAAAAGATAACTTATAGTATTTTTTTTGATAGATATTACAATTTATCTGTAACTATTATGAATGAAATTGCACCTAAATTGGATATTAAAGCCAATAGATCAAACCATATATATTATGCTAGATTTATTATGCTGTTTATTAACAATTTTGTCAAGGACATTGAGATCAAGAGGAAACAGAGACATTGAACTTTTGGGTCCAAAATAAAAGAGTTTTCAAAGACTTGGTTTGGATAAATCTTCGCATTGATGAGAATTTGATCTATCCAGCCATTGTACAGGTATTTATTTCTTCCTTATCAATCTTCATTGCCTTCTGTGACTATGGAGGGTGTTAGCAATAACCACAACCCTCCAACCCAAGCCACACAACAAATTTCAAAACCCAAGTCTAAGAAGCCAACCTCAACAGATTCTCAAAAACCTATTGTTACAAAAACAAAGAAAAGAAAAACACTTGTTGTTGATAGAATAAAAGAGGTTGGTTCTGGTGAGGGAACTGGGGAACATCAAAGAACTCAGAAGAATAAGGAGAGTGAGGGTGTGCAAACCCAGCCTAGTCACTCCACAGTCTCCCAAAAGACTATGGAAGTTAAAAAGGATTCTACCACATCCCTATTGGCATCTTGTCAAAATGGTGTCAATATTGAAAACTGCCCTCAACTAGGGGCATTGAACAAGGGTGGGGACACTCAAGCCAAAACCCCTAAATCATATGAAAGAAAGAAAAAAACCAGGTTTGAACTTGGGGAATCACACACTACAAAGCCACAGGTAACTGTGGTGGAGCCTTCATCTTCTTTACTTGAATGAAAGGCTTCCATAAAAATTCTCGTAGAATCGAGAATGAAGTTTTCATTCACCCCCACTTCAAATTTCTTCAGAAAATATTTTGATAGACAATCAAGCATTTTCAAATTCTCCTTCTTTGTTATTAAAGAAGAAGCCAACACTATCTCCTGATTCTCTTTCATAGGAAATTCAGGATTCCATTTCTAAAGTTATTTTTTATATAAATTCTCAATTTACTTCTACTTCAACAGTTTCTACTCCACCAATTGATGTTCTTTCATCAATTGATAATCATCCATCGACTGATAAGCCATCGATTGATACTCAATATCAATCGATGGGTATGCTTCAATCGATGGATGTCCCACACATATCAACTATTATTCTTTCTACATCAATTGATGTTGCTCAAACACTTGTAGGAGGATTGAGTGAGAGGCGGGATTATAGCCTAGCAAAAAGAGTAGGAGTGAGTGAGGTCATTCCTATTTCTTCCAGGAATGTGAGTGAAACAACTGAAGGACTCACCTTAGACGGTGTAAACAATATGAGTGAGGGAGAGGTGAGGTTTCAGGATGAGATCCTAATGCAAAACAGAGAGATGAATGAGAGTGACAAGAAAATTTTTCAATATGCATAAGAATTGGAGATGGAGATAATGTCTGAAGGAGAAGGAGTGCAGGAGATAGGGGGAGTCCCTAATGTAAATGTAGCTAGTGGGAGTGGAATTAATAAGGAAGATGAACAAATAGAGGATGTAGCTACAGAAGATGAAAAAGTGGATGTTGGTTACTTAGATCCAAGAAACTTTGTGCATACTGATCCAAGATATCAATATTTGCCTACCTCAACCAACAAGAATGCAGAGCAAATTTTGGGTTTGGAGCATACTGAGCAGATAACCAGGAATTTAAAAGAAAGTCTAGTCAATACAACATACACCTGCTATATGGGTCCTAGTGATATTGACAATGATATTGATGAAGAGCCATGGATGAGCACCATTGATGGAAGTTTGACTAATGCTGAGTTAGAAATTCTTTCTCAACACGGAAGGGCCATGATGGAGGTGACTTTTGCAAACCCAATACAAAGCAGAATTGCTACCTGTTTCAGAGAACAATTAAAGATCAACAAGATCACAGTCACATGAGTTAAAAGGGAGTTAGACTCAATCAAATATTCCATCACATCCACCAAAGAAGATTTAGGGAGAAGATTGGATGAAAACCTGCCTCATGGCACTCTCCATGAAATTCAGCAAAAATTCTTGAAGGATGCAAAGGATTTCAATGAGTTGGAGAAAATGGTGTCATCTATAGAGTCAAAAATATATGATATTATCAAAGGTCAAGCACTTCATGCTTCCATCCTTCAAAGGTTTCTAGATAGGATGTCTCCACCTCTTCAATTTGATGATAACAAAAAGGGGGAGAATAGAAAGAATGATAAGGATGGCAATGGTAATGGTGGTGCAAATGGAGCAGCTGGGAGTAGTAGGAATGCACATGAAGTTAGCAGCAGTAAAGCTGGAAGTAGTGGAACAAGTGGAGAGATGCAAAGAAGTTTGATGATGACATAGAAGCTAGATGAATTTCTAGGAAAAAAGAGACACAAGAAATGATTGATAAAGAAAGGAGAAAGTTTGAACAATTAAAGAAGAATACTGTTAGGTCCTAAATCATCATAGAAGGGGGGGTTGAATATGATGTTGGTAGATTTTCGTTTAATTGCGGATTAAGTATTTGTGTTCTTGAGATATAAAAATAGTAGTAAATGAAACACAATGATTCAGGGAAATAAAGATATATTATTAAATCCCTGAGGTGCTACACTTCTAATCAAATGATTAGCTTCTACGGGTTCAACCAATATTACAACAAAAATATAGGTGGGTGTTTAATGTTTGGCTTTAATGGAGCTCTCGTAAGTTAGTTGAGTTTATTGAAGAATATACACACTAATTCTTTCGAATTAAACCCATATATATTTGTGTAGACTTTTGGAAATTAAATGAATTGATTTTTCCAACAATGCAAGTCCTTTGTTGCGCCCGCAAGAGTGCATATGGTGTATAGGCGCCACAAGAGGTTTTGTTGCGCCTCAGTACTTTTATTGCGCCAAGGTATCCTTTTTGTTGAGCCTCTACTCTTATCCTAGTGTATAGGCACCATGAATCACTTAGAAAAGTATATGTTCTGTTTTGTTACGCGTAGGACAAGATTAGTTGCGCCTATACACTTGTTTCCTTGTATAAGCGCCACTAATAACTTAGAAACCTTCAAGGAAAGTTTTCTTGTGCCTGGTTGACATTTTGTTGCGCATGCACACCCAATGCCTTGTGTAGGCGCCACAAAATCATTACTTGAACTTTCCTTGAGCCTAGAAGTTGGTTTATTACGCCTATACTCTAGTTGCAGTGTGTAGGCGCCACATAGTCCATGAATTCATTTCGTTGCTCCTTGGATGTTTTGTTGTGCCACATACAAGGTTTCAACAATGTAGGAACCACCAAATATAGTAATACTTTCCTTAAATAATTTCTTGAATTCTTGAAGTATTTACCACTTGGTTTACACCCTTCTGGCTTGATCAACAGATTTTCTTCTGATATATCAAGACAATTCTTTTCTTATTGTGCTGACGCTTAGTGCACTGGTATGGTTCACAAATGACTAATACTGAATTGAATTCCCTTGACTTTTGTTCTGTTTAAGCTGATTAACCTTGGACTAATGCATTACTTTTGATCACTAAAACCCTTTGATAATTATACGTAAATCATTACACTGTCTTTAATAAGAAATCTCTGAACTCTTATTTGTTGCTGAGGCCTGAACATATTAATGAACTTCTCTCGCTATCGTTCAGTAACGCTTTCATCTTGAATGCTCTGCAATGATGTATGTATGATTCATGTTTACATATCCTTCTGGATTTATGTGTTGTATATTAGTATTATTTGACTGTCTTTGTTTCTTAGTTGAGTTATCGTTATCACTATTATATATTACATTACATTATGCTTTACAAATACTGAATTGATGACCAAGGCTGCTCAAATTGGGAATCTAGATGAATTCATTGCTCAAGTCAAAACAGTGAATGAAAGTGCAAAGGATACTGCCAAGGAAGTCAATGAAAATGAAGAAATATTTATCAGTCAAGAAGCTCTCGAAGAAAAGAGAAAGGGAAAGACTATAATGGTTGAAGAACAAAAGAAGAAGAACTCATTTTCAATAGGGGAGAAATAAATTAAAGGAGCCATTGTGACAGGAATTACAGATGCTGCTAGGCAAGACAAGCAGGATGAAGAGATAGCCAAGCAAATGCAAATAAAATGGAACATGGAGGAACCTGTTGTAGATCAACCTGTAAAGCCAAGGAGAAAAATTGTAATGGGGAAGAAGAAGGTTGCAACAACTTAAGAAAATACTCTGAAAGAATGATCTACTTCCAAGGAGGTACAAGGAACTACTGATGCAAAAAATCAAAAGGAAATTTTCTTGAAGAATATGAAATGTAAGGAGTACCAAGGATTAGTGAAAATGGTCTGATAGCCTGCAAGACTCACCCTGCAATTTCAAATCATGAGGAATTCATGAGGTTGGAGTATGAAGATGGTCATAAAGCCACTTTTCCTATGAGGCTAATAATGAAGCAAGGTTACAATACTTTGAAGACCATTCTTCCTCTACTCAACAAAAGATACAAGCTCAATATCACAATTGCTCAGAAAATATAACATCAAATAACAAAGCTAAGGAGAATGACTGCAAAAACTGATCCTGATCCACTATTGAAGCTTTGAGAACCTTAAGTCAAAACTATAATATTGGAACCAATATATGCAATGATATTTACAGATATTGGAGGGAAGAAAAAGTACTTTGACATTTATAAGTACTTGGATAAAATCACAGATCAGGAGATTGTTTATTTGATGAGGAAACTTGGAGACTCAAATAGAGATGAGCAAATTCTAAGAGGATCATTCCCGAGGCAATTGAAGGAAAATGCTGAAAAGAGAAAGAAAAAGAATAAGTCAATTAAAACCCTGAGAAGATTAAAGAATTGAAGCAGACTGCAATTCAAATCAACTAATACTTCTAAATTTTAAGTGCTTTTAAATTTCATGATTCTATATAAATGTAATCAAGTTATGGGTTTTGTTATCATCAAGTAGATTTATACCTGGTAATGTCACATACACAAATAGGAGGAGATTGTTAAGAATCTATATAGACTTGATGATAACTTTAACCTTAGAATCATAGAAATTTTATTTATTGTAATTGATCAATTGATACGATGTTTATAAATATCAATTGATCAGGAAACCATTTATCAGTTGAAATGTTTATTTGAATCAACTGATGATACGGATAGTAGCATAGTTGTACTTAGTTTATTTCAATTGATATGGCTTAAATCAATTGATAGTGTTCTCATCAATTGATACTATAGTCGATTGATATAGGTCATCAACTAATGTAGTAATTATTTGAAGGCAGGAAAATTATACAAGTGAAGGATGATCAATTGATATGGAAGCATCAATGGATGAAGTATCGATTGATAATAAGTCATGTCAAAGATTGAAGACCATCAACTGATGTGAAGACCCATCGATTGATAACATCGATCGATCGATAAGTCAATAACTATTATCAATCAATGCATATCAAGATCAATCGAAGAACAACATCAGTTGATGGATGCAAGGAAGAATCAATTGATATTCTTAACAGCAAATTATCAATTGATAAGAATTGCACAAAGAGACAAAATCTTCAAGAATCTACATTGACTGTGAAGACTCAAATTGAAACTGTCTTTCCAAGGCTCAAGACATTTCCCAAAATGGAAAAAGACAGAATATAAAGATAGATTAGTAACATTCCTAGAATAGTTATTTTTGTTTGTACTCTATTCTTGAGAATGTAAACAGTATTGTATTATATGAACAAGAGTGGTACCATTGTTAAAAAATAACCAAGTTAGAATATCATTCAGAATCAATTGTTCAAGCCTTAGAGCACTTTGTAAGAACGATTGATTTATTTTTTAACTTTGTAAAAAGCAGCTAGGTTTTTCCAAACCTAGATTATTTGAGCAATATATACACTGATGAAAAAACTAATCCATCAGTAATTTTTAATATCTTGTTCAATTGATGTTTTAGTTTCCATTTTTCTTATAAACACTTCTTAAAATACTCAGTCTATAAAAAGAACAAATACTAAGAACTCAAAAAGTTTTAGTATTTGTATTCAACCATCCCCCCTTCTACAAATACATATTGATATTGTTTTGGGATAACATATCCCCATTCTCATTTTACCATTAGAGGTTAGAGTTGACACATGTGCTGACCAAGAACTGAATTGATAACAACAAAATTTGACAGAAAAAGGTATATGTCTCATATACCCACCATGGTGATTATACAAGTTTAAGAGCCCGTGACAACTCAAAACAACCAATTTTAACAGAAAAATAATAGTTAACATAAAACCAACCAAGACAACATTTTTCCCAGAACATAGTAGACGAGAAAAGAAATTCAGGGGTTTTACACAAGTAATACAATTTACTCTAATTAGTATGTTTTCAGCTTTAGCATAAACAACATCTAAAACTTGTGAACTAAGGTAATTGCTAAGTGATAAAACTTGTTGAAGTGAACTCTCCTTGGAAGCTTGTTGTGTCATATGAACCTTGTCATGAGTATCCTTGCTTCTCATCAGATCCTTTAATTTATGAGCATCCAAATGAGAACTGGGTCCCTTGTGAAAAACACATCATAATGGTATTAACCCATTTGTCTTGTTGATTATTTTGAGATGTTGTATTGTCTTTATTACACATATTCAACACATCATTCTTAAGTGATCGAGTCACACCTTTCCTTGGAGAACCCAGAATCATAATCTAAGTTCTTTAAAGTGGTAGTGTTTAAAATACCTAAAGGAGATTTGAGTGTTGTTTCAAAGTGCGAATCTTCATATTCAAAGAAAAATTTAATAGAAATATTAGATTTAATCTCAAAACTTAAGTCTTTAAAAATATTCCAAGCAAAAGGTTGAAGATCCTCAGAGGACGGAGAAAAGGTATGGGAACACAACAAACCAAAAAAAGAAAGAATGAAAGAGGTAGAGTGTTGAAAAAAGCTGGATGGGTCACTAGGGTTTGAAGAGGGAGAAAAGGATAATGGAGAGAAAAAGAATTTGATTCTCATCTGATTGGAATTCATTTTTTTACTACTTTAGTTGTGTTCTAATAAGCAAAAGGATGAACAAAAGTCACTGGCTCCAAAAGGATAAAGTCCTAAAGATTACATCATAAATAAGAGGCTACCTCTTATACCCCATCAAGAAATCATGGAACATGAATCTTGAAGTATAAACAGATAAAGTCTTAACAAAATATTAACAAAAATAAGATTAAAACAACATGAACAAAGCATTAGAAGCCATGACTAGCATGTTAGACCTTATTGTTCCCCCTCTTCTTCATTTTCCTTTGCTGATGAAGAGCAGAATCTGCATTTCAGTTATCCCCAGCAACCCCAATCATGAAACCCATCCAAACCTTGCTTCTTATAATGTCCATGTATTTAATCTTACCTTCTTTCCTGGCTAGGCAGCACTTTAGATGAGATCTCTACATAATTCTCCACAAGGTAATTTGATTCCACTAGTTGTTTATTCTCTGAGTCAGAGTAAGTGGAGGTAGTTTCATCTCGATAACCACTTGATTTAGAGTGTTGATCATTATTCAACAAAAAGTCTCCATGGCATGGAGTGGAATCCTCAAGAGGAAACAAAGAATACATAGTTTGATATGAGCAAACATCATGTTTGGACGATATGCAGAAGGAACAAAGCAAGGTTTCTTGGTAGGCAACCCAAACTAGCACCATAAATGTAACACCCCAGTCTTATATCAAGTAGATTGAGATAAATTGTTCAATATATAAGTAAAAGTACTACTACTATGTGTACCAAAAAATCATGATCTTTTGGGGGCCTATGGTGGACTTGTGAATTACTCAAGTTAATGCATTTGGGCTAGTTTACTTTGGCTTATTTCGGATTCGGAAGTCGGGACTTGACCCGATTTTCGAAAAAGGCTCAGGATTACCTGGGTAATCACAATAAACTCGTTTGATTGACCATACTTTTTGACCGAAATCGAACTAGGTCTTAGATGTAGAACATCAATTTCCATAAAAAAATTAGTTGTGAGACCAGACTCTTTCATAGCAACAACTTGATAAGTGTCATGAGACAAAGCAAGAGGTTTCCCTATAGTTTTTCTAACATAGCAAAGACCTTTGAACGACCAGTACAGGAAATGAGTAATAACATCAAACCAAGTTTAAGGTGACTATTTGAGTAAAACTGACCCAAATAGTCACCTTAATAGAGGGTGTTGGCATAGAGGCATGCTCAAACCAAGTTTCAGGTGGAATAATAGGCCATCAATCTCAAGAGGGTTGTACCTAAGCACCCTCAATACACTAGACTCATTCTGAAACTTAAAAATCAAATATCTAGCATGATGTCTAAGAATATTATGAAGACCAACAAAATTATATATGCAAAGAGCAATTTTTTTTAGTAACATGACAAACAGAAACCATCTTATCATACAAAACAATACAACAATTTTTGCAAAATAAGGCAGATTTATTCAAAAAACCAATTGGGGGTTACACACAAGGATACTCATTTGCTCTAAATAGCACACTATCATCATTAATGACTAAATCATGTGAACTAAAGGGATAAATATATAAAGAAACCATCTTTTGATTTTCCTTTTGTAGCCTAGTCTGGTTCAAGTCCTTGAAACCTAGGTTTGATAAAAAGGGTCCTTAAATCTTCTGTTTTGTTGCTTTATAATCTTCAACTTCTGAGGAGCTCTAAGGCTTGAGACATGGTCCCCTTCACCTTCGTATTAATGTTTAAGCTATCGTTGGCAAGAGTTTGTGAACCAAAGATCCCAACTTTTAATTCATCTTCAATCTTGTGAAGACTAGTCATCCTATGTGACTAGGGAGCTTCGCTTGAAGAGATCGATGGAAAAACTCGACATCGAGACATCACTAAGAAAAAGAAAATATAAATCTTTGAAGGAGAAACAACAGAAAGGATGGAAGCATTCTCATAATAGATTCTTAAAAAGGGAGAAAAGGACACGAAATACAGGAAGAAGAAAGGAAGAATTAAGAGGGGATGGAGAAGGGGAAAGAAATGATAGGAGAGATGAATCTCATTGAATGATTGAAATTCATTTTACTAATCGAAAATGTTTGGCATTTTCACAATTCTGATCGTCTCTCCCATGTAAAGTGACAATTTATATTCCAATAATTGCAGCACTAGAACGCATGTTTTAACATTTTGCAATATCAGTTTTAACATTTTGCAATATCATTCATCTTTAAGATACCAAACAAAAACTTTAAATCAATGCATCAAAGAAATTAAACATGGTCTCTAATAAGAATGAAGTTGAATTCGATGGATATTGCCATAAAAATGAACTGTTGATCACATTCAAGTCTACGACAATATCTATGGAGTATCAATCTTTCAAATTCTCTACGAATTTGAGTTGCACAAACGCTGAGGCAAAGTACGTGGGACATAATTTCACATGCCCTGTTGTTGTATCCCTGGGTGTCTATTTTCATAAAGTGTCTATATATTTTTTTTATTCGAAAATGTTAAATTAAACACCAACCTTTCGAGTATTTCACAATATAAGTGGACAATATATATTGATTACTCGTACGGATTAAATGCATTTCGATTAGCAATGGCAAATAGTGCCGACTGCCGACATCGTTGAGCATGACCTCATGAAATATTGACCGAATATATATAAATTTTTACTTGCCACCAGACAGACATCTAAAACTAGCATTAATGTACTAGTCCAGTGTGTCTATTATTCCTCAATTACATAATCATTGCTTGTTTGACCCAAATCCCACCACCTGTAAAACTTATAATTAATTACTGTAATTGATCCTCCATCTGTACCTGTTTATATCTTCACTTTGTTTTTAATACGGTCAAATTGACTAATTTTTTTACTTCAATTTAAAAATAATATATAATTAAAAAAATTTAAAATTTAATATTGTTAAAAAGTATATATAAATCTACTTTAAAATGTACTCCATCGGTCTCCTTCTACTTGACCCTTTAAAAAAAATTATCCATAAATAATTTGTTCATATCTTATTTCAAAATATCTTTTTACATATTTTTACAAAATTACTCATTACTTCTATTTCTCATGTTTGACTCTACAGCTCATTTTCAAATTTATTTCATTATTCAAGACATTTATTAGAGGTAAACATAAAAATAAATCATATAATTAAATATTTTCTTAATATATATGTTTTTTTCATAAGGGTCAAGTAAAAGGGTACACAAAGAATATATTATAAATTTTTAAAAATTGTAAAAGAATAATTTGTAATATATAGTAAAAAAATTAATCAATTTGATCACAAAAAAAAAACAAAATGGACATCTAATTATGGGACGGATAAAGTTGTGGCTTATTACAAATTTTGCGTTTGATTCTTTCTCGTGCGAGAATTATATCAGAATGGATAACAATTTCCCATCTCTTGATAATTAATCTCATAATGGTTACTCTTTTATGAGTTCATTAATTTTAATTAAAAAAATAAATAATTATAGTACCTAAAAGGATGTATATGGGTGGACAATTTCGACTAACCGCATCTACTCGGCTTTACTTTCGATCAATCCAAAAATCGAATACCTAAACAAAATCTTATTTTTCCAAGATCTTTCATTCAAACTCATTTTTCAAATAGTTAGTGGCATTAGTAATATCATCAGTAGTTTCTACCATATTTAAATCATCCACATATAAAACAATAATAACAAAACAAGTTTGTGATCTTTTAATATACACACATGGATATACTTGATTATTAATATACCCATCATTTAATAAATATTCACTAAGCCTATTATAGATAAAACACTACACAACTTAACTTAGTCTACAAATAGATTCATCAAACATAGTTCATACAATAAAGCAAAAAAGAATGAATTATACATTCACCCCTGTATAAGTTTCTATTACTCATTCCTAACAATTTTAGACTCCAAACCCTTTACTATTTCTAAATTATTATTCTAGTGATCTAACCTGGAAGATATGAGTTTGAGTAAAGACTTACCTTAAGAACAACCCATCAAAAATGGTCATCTGAGACCAATCATTAAGGTATGAACAACTTTATTAAGCAATAATATATTCAAACTGTTATTTCCCTCGCTAACATGTTATTACAAGATCTAGAACCAACTATTTGTGTTAGGGCTAAGTACAAGAACGTTCATGAGCCGCATATAATAATGGATGAAAGTAAAAAAAAAAAAGGAAAAGGGCAAAAAAAAGGTTTTAGAAGACAACAAGAATAAACAACCACTCATCAAAGTTAAACCTATAAAGATGGTAAAGGTCAATTTCACTATCGTTCTTTATTTAAATATATATTATAGGTTTAATACACTACATATTTATTTAATTGGTATAATACCTATAATTCTCATAAAACTTTGACTCTAAACCTTTTTACCTACATTGTTGAAGTGTAAATATGTTAGACTAACTTAATTAAGCATATGTCAACATATGGGTAAATAAATCTTACTTTTAAATTATTTGTCTATATTATTGTTATTGTAACTTATTGTTATGTGTAACTTATCCACAAAATATCTCACCTACTACAGTTAAATAAAACTTCTTTGAGTTTTATCTTTTTATTCAATCTTACAATACTAATTCATTGTTAAAAATTAGTAAGTGTGAATTTTTATTCCAACACATATAATTTTTTTCTTTTCTCACTAAAACTATAAGCCAAATTAGTCTTTCCTTTAGTATATATTATAGCATGTTTTCTTTAATATATATTTTAACATAACAATATAATTTATTTTAATCATGGTCAACTAATTAAGAAATGGTTACAAAAGAAAAACATCAAACGTATATATCAATATTTACCTTTCGAACAAATAACTTCGTACATATTACACGAGCGATGTAGCGCTGACAAACAAATGTTAATTTTTATATAAAATTTATTTCAATGGTTAGTAACCTTTAATGTGATAACCTAATAATAATATTAGAAATGAACAAAATATTAAAGTGCGTAAATTAAAATTTTTATATGCAGGCTTATTTACTCCTTTTTCCTTGAAGTATTCGACTTTGTACACAAATTCTTTAAAAATAATCTGTACATTCGTACCCTTAACATATGACAACTTAGAGACTTCAACCATCTTAACTATTTTCCTTCAGATATTATGGTTAAGGGCCGATATATGATCCACTACTATATATTTTTAGGGAAAAATTGTTTAACACATATAATATCAATTGAATATTAAATTTTCTTAGTTAATAAAAATTTATTAAATAAAATGAGTAAAAACCTCACTCGCACCTAATATGAGTAATAATAGAGTGAATTCACGGTTCTAGAACAAAATAAATTCATGATTTAGCATGAACAAAAATAAAAATTAAACTAAATTTTAAAATTTACTGTGTCAACAAATAAATCTCCTTTCAAAAATATTTGATTTGAGAATTTATGAGTATGACTCGAACTAACCAAATATTTTTTCAAAATGTAGATATTTGATTTGGGTAAGATATATTACGTCAATAATATATTCTGCTCTAAAAATATTTGTCAAATATATTATTTCGACAACTGTTGAAAATACAAATATCAAGACATTCTAAAAACTGCTCTTTCAATCCTAAAAGTATTTATATATCTAACCAAAAAATTAATACAAAAAAATATAATTTATAAGGTTTTTTTATAATTTTTTAAATTTTAAAGTATTTTGTTAGTTTAAAATCTTTTTTAAAAAATATAATTATAATTATAAAAATATTATTTTTACCTTTTTATATATATTAAATTAAATATTAGTTCGAATTAATATTTAAAAGATGATTTTCAATTGAAATAAACTTTACATATTCACAATTTATTTAATATTTTTTAAATAAAAAGTATATTATAAAATATACACACATAAAATATTTCTATAAAAATAAAAAAATATTAATTAATTATTATTCGTGGTAAACATTTTTAGCCTTGAACCAGTCAAAAGGTTGAAATGTTAGAATTGTCATAGAAGGCAGAGAAATACTGTTTTTTTAAAGATTTTTATGTACAAAGTCAAATATTTTAAGGGCCGAGAAGTAAATAAACCTTATATATACTTTAAATATTTTCAAGCTAACCTTGATTGACAACCTCTTAATAACTTCTCAATTCCAATAATTAGCCAACCAAAAGTGTAGTATCACATAAATTTGAGGTATTTTTGGCAACATCTACTCGAGATGCTGTAATAGTACTTTGTTCATACTATTTTTTTTTATTTTATACTAATTTTAACTTCAGTTTTTCACATTTTCCACTTAATATCACTATTCCATCTTTGACTATTACTCTATATATTACTTTATATTTTACATCCTTATTTATATTAATCTGTATATTATTAAATCCGAAACATTAAGAGTTTAATAATCGGTCATTTGTTGGTATTTTGGTCGGATAATTATTATTAAACATTAATCTTCTAACTAAAACCTATCTTAAAATAAAATACACAAGCATTATTATATTAAAATATAAATATAAACAAATTATATGAAAAATTATATAAAAATATATACTTATAATATTAAATAAAATTTAAATTATTATAAAAATATGTTTTTTCAAATCATATAAAAAATATTAACGTAATTTAATCCGTACATCATTCAGGATATATAAGCTATTATATTTATATTACAAATAACATTATAATATTCAAGGATATAAGCTATTATATATATATTTTTTGACAAGATAAGCTATTATATTTATATATTACATATAACATTATAATAATCAAAATATGAACGATTGCACATGTGGCGGCTTCAAAACCACTCCTTCAAATGGATAGTAGTAGTACTTTATATTCGAAGATAAACATTACACTTCTTTAAAAATGAAAATAGAGTCAAGTTGGAGACGAATATACCCTTCCAAATTCAAATATGAAAAACAATTTTAGAGATTTGAAATACAACAATAAAAATGGTCTAATACTATATATGTTTATTTTATTTCTTTTCCGGGTGTATTCAATACAGATTTAAAAATATTATTAATAATTCACACATTTTTATTTTTTATTGATTGTATTTGATTTAAGATTTCACGTAGAGTTTAGAGATTTTATAAATAATTCATAGAGTCCACACAGAATAGTTTTAAAATGCAATAGAAACTTAAATATCTTATATTCAGGTGAGATTTTAAAAGATAAAAAATACATAAATTCAAGAGAATCGGTGAATTTTTAAAATCCGTGTTAATATGTTTTTGAATAACCTAGATTTTAATAGATTATAATATCGCGGATTTTAAAATATGTTTAAAATTCTGATTGAGTATCCCTAGATTATAAAATATTATTTAAAATCGTGATTCAATATGTTCGGATTTTTAAAATAAAAAAATACTATAAAATCATGATTGAATACACCCCAGTGTGTTTTAACTTAGATTTTGAAAATCTATTTAAATCGGATCTCTAATATTTTGGATGAATTATAAATTAATTTTATTTTTATTCCTTCATTTCATATTTTTTATATTAAATATTTATTAATAATCCATTCAAAGCCACCTAAATTCTAACACAGTAACTCAACCCAATCAATGTACGGTAAATCATTAAATTACATATTTATTTTTAATCAGTTGGCTGAAAATTTTCAAACTAATTCGATTGAAAGTGTATTATAACTAATAAATTAGTGACCTCTCCAACCGTTAGTCTTATAATTTTAGATTATGCAGGCTACATTTTGTAGAGTTTACTTGGTCCTGCTCAAAATATCTGTTAACCCTAACCCTAATCTTAGCTTAAGACCTATTTTAAATTTTATTATTTATTTATTACATATAACATAATACTTTTATTCATTTTTTTCAAATTTAATTTAAAATATATAAATCACTTATTAAATATATAATATTATAATATACAAAAAATATATATTCATTATGATTATATGTATCGATGCACTATTTTTATTTTTATTTTTAAATTATTAATTTTTTGTAATATTAAGTGTAANGTACCAGTTCCCAACGACGGAGTGAAGAGAGCCTTGTTATGAGAGATGACCGTAGATAACCTAGGTTGAGTCATGATTAAGTAGTAAACTAGGAGATCTTGAGAGATGGAAAGAGAACATGTGGTAATCGTGAGTGTTAAGGTTACGTGTAGAGATTTTTGTGAAAAAGAGTCCGTCATAACAAAAGAGATTTCAGTGTTCAGCCAATATCTTGAAAAGAGAACTAAGTGACCTATTAGCAACAAAGAGAAAGGATCTGGGGAGGCGAAGCGACAGAGATAGGGAAACGAAAGGTAAAGTAAGAGAGAAGAGGGGAGGGGCGAGGAGAGAGAAGAGAGATTTTTAGAAAAATCAACTCCGATCGAAAAAATGCTTCACATTCATTTCTCTAATTTGTTTGCTTCACTTTTACAATGTTCTACTTTCAACTTTTTTTTGACTAGTGTTTATTCTCTTGCCGAACAATTCTACATCAGTTTTTATTGGAGAAAGTCTCGTATTTCNAAAATATTATTTTATTGTTAACTAAATTTATTAAAAATCTAATATTGTAATATAATAAAATAAGTTTTATAATATATGTAATTAATGTTTGTTAATTTATTTTTACCTTGTTTAAATATTTTATTATATTTTCAATTGTAATAATTATTATATTTGTTTTATAATATTATTTTGAAATATTTACATAAATATAAAAGTATTATAATATTATAATTAAATATCTTTTTACTACATATATTTTATTTTAACTTGTATTGGATAAAATTAATTAAATTTATTTTAATTGTATATTTAAAAATAATAATAATATAATATTTTGAATATATCTAATGATTATAGCTAATGTTGGAACATAAATCTAGGTTGTATTCAATTTGATGGAATGAAATGATGGGGGAATATAATGAAGTTTGAATTATTATTTGGGTGAGTCTAAGGAAAATGTTTAAAATTTTCATTCATTGTTCCATTTCATTACAAACTATTTGAACTAGATTTTTAACTCACATATTTTCCAAGGAATTCTCATTTCATTTCTACATCAATTTTTCTAGGATTCTCATCATGTAAAATTTAGAATATCTCATATTTATTTATGATTTCACTCATATTATAATTTTTCATTCCTTTCNCTCGAACAATGGCTAGAGGTTGTATGACGTCTTCGTCTTTAATTATTTTCGGTAGTAAAATAAAAAATATATAAAAAGCAGTGATCAACCCGGATTTAAAATAATCCAAACTGAAATATTTGATAATATTTTTTATTGACTATTTAAAATTAATTAAAACTTCTGACAAAAAATTAATTAAAACTCAAAATAAAGTTTATACTGGTTTTTAAGGATGAAATTAAAAAAAAAGTAACATTATATTGAATAGACTTTAATCATTGTTATCGTCGGTGAAAAAAGAAAGAGCATAACATTATAAGTTAAAATATATATATATTTTTCAATTTATAAAATAAATCAAACGGATCCTATATTTAAATTCAAATTAATTATTATTCCTTTCGTCCCAAAATAAGCGTCGTTTTAATTTTGTGTACGTAATTTGAGGTTTAAAAAAACTCAACATGCATTTNTCTAATACTATATATGTTTATTTTATTTCTTTTCCGGGTGTATTCAATACAGATTTAAAAATATTATTAATAATTCACACATTTTTATTTTTTATTGATTGTATTTGATTTAAGATTTCACGTAGAGTTTAGAGATTTTATAAATAATTCATAGAGTCCACACAGAATAGTTTTAAAATGCAATAGAAACTTAAATATCTTATATTCAGGTGAGATTTTAAAAGATAAAAAATACATAAATTCAAGAGAATCGGTGAATTTTTAAAATCCGTGTTAATATGTTTTTGAATAACCTAGATTTTAATAGATTATAATATCGCGGATTTTAAAGTATGTTTAAAATTCTGATTGAATATCCCTAGATTATAAAATATTATTTAAAATCGTGAGTCAATATGTTGGGATTTTTAAAATAAAAAAATACTATAAAATCAGGATTGAATACACCCCAGTGTGTTTTAACTTAGATTTTGAAAATCTATTTAAATCGGATCTCTAATATTTTGGATGAATTATAAATTAATTTTATTTTTATTCCTTCATTTCATATTTTTTATATTAAATATTTATTAATAATCCATTCAAAGCCACCTAAATTCTAACACAGTAACTCAACCCAATCAATGTACGGTAAATCATTAAATTACATATTTATTTTTAATCAGTTGGCTGAAAATTTTCAAACTAATTCGATTGAAAGTGTATTATAACTAATAAATTAGTGANTATAACTAATAAAATAGTGATCACTCCAACCGTTACTCTTATAATTTTAGATTATGCACGCTACATGTTAGGAGTGCAAACACTGATGATTGTCAGAGAATACTAAACAGAGTTTATGCTGACGTCATCAGAGTTTAAGGAAGCTGTCGGTCAGAGTTTACTCTATCAGAGAATACTCAATCAGAGTTTACTCTAACAGAGAATACTCAAATCAGAGAATGACAGATCGACAGAGTTTAGCTTCAGAGTCTACCAGAAAAGGAAACAGACAAATCAGAGTCTGATTTGGATAGTAAGAAGGAATTCAAGTGCAAGTCTAATTACCTTATTAAAGCTATTCTTATCATAATCTGTTTTATAATTGTATTTGTATTTGTAGCTGTGTCTATATAAACACAGAGATAGGTTATAATTCAATGTTGAATTCATTAAGCAATAGTTATATAACCTAGCAGCTCTTAAGAACATTATTTT
>QRFB01003594.1:7513-30225 GCA_008931105.1 Oenanthe javanica
AAAAGTTCGTTTTGTATGCAGAACATATAGTTATTTAACTGGTGATATGATGTAGATATGCAGATTCCAAACCTTCTACATATATGTACTCAACAAGTTGTAGAAAAACTAACATTCTTATAAAGAGTGTGTTGGAATTAAACCCAATATGTTAGAGTGGGTCTTGGATGGGCCAAAACAAGTAAGTATACTAAATTAACATTGTGTATCAAGATTATTACCTGCCCTTCTACGGGAATGTATTTGTACAGAAGTACCGAGGATGCTTTTCTGAAGAATTTATATGAGAAAGGACTATCACTTAACTGGCAGTTTACATGTTTTAGCCAATAATTTTATCTGCACAAGTTTAAAATTAACTAGAATGGGGTAATCTGCAAACGAGTAATCAAAAAGACATTACCTGGAGTATATCTAACTAGGGAAATCATTGCAAAGGATGTGATATAACATGAGGCAGCAAATTATTTTACTATATCTGGTGCTGGTGTGGGAGGCAGTGGACGAGGAGAAGACTGCCCAATTGGCTGTTTTAAATTATTCAGGTTTTTTTATTAATTACTTGGAATGCAGGATCCATGGATCAGCAGTTGCAGAAATGCCCCTTATCGCTACTTGCAGTAGATATCGGCGTCAGGGAATGTGCCGCCACCTTATGAATGCCATTGAAGAGGTAGTAATCTTATTTTAATACATAGAAAGAACTTTACGATAGATCTCTGGCATATGCATAATTAATGAAGGTGCTTATATAGAGCTATATCACAGACTCACAGTACCTATGATTGAGTTGCCATCCCCCCTCCCCCTTTTCTTCTGTAAGGTAAGTTTTCAACAAAATGGATGTCTACCATGCCTTCTTGGCTTGAAAATAAAAAACTCCTACGTATAGAACTAGAGATGGTGTCAAGCTCTTGGATTTTAGTACAAGATTTTTTGTTATGTCTAGAGCTGGCAATCGTGTCGTTTCGTGTAATTTCGTTTCGTTTACTTTTGTGTACTTATAGCTAAAAACGAAAATGACCCAAAATCATTTCGTGTATTTGTTTAACTGATCCGAACACGAAACGAAATATTTCGTTTCCACGAAACGAAACAAAAAGTACACGAAATTTTTGTATACTTTTTGTTTACACGAAACGACCCGAAATAACACGAAACGATTATATCCGAATACACGAAATATACACAAAATACTACTGAATACATAAAATGAGTAAATTGTTATATATTACGTATATATATAATAATATGTTTAAAAAATATATATTACGTATATAATATATATTATGATATATAAAAAATAAAAATTATATATTAATATTTTGTGTACTTTCGTGTATTTTTCGTGTATCCAAAATGAAACCCATATCCGACACTAAATTTATTGTGTAATTTCGTGTTCGTGTACTTTCGTGTATCAAAAATCAAAACCCATATCCATTTTTTTTTGTCGTTTCGTATCGTGTTCACGTGTCATGTGTCAAATTGCCGGGCTTAGTTATGTTGTCCACAAATCGGGACCCTGCGAAGTATTAAATAAACCAAACCATACATCCCCACTACTATATCTCACTCGGAAATAGGGCCTAGGGAGTGAGGGTAAGATAGTATGCGGACCTTACCCCTACTCCAAAGAGTATAGAAATAGTTTCCATGAAAACACCAAAAAATAAATGCTTTTGCTACATGGTACACACTAGTGGCCACAGAAACTATAATTCTAGAGATATTACTTCCCTAATTTCATGGATCATGATCATTTCCTGCTTAAAGCTAAGCTATCTAATTGAGGCTACAGTTACTTCGTTATGTGAGTTCAGTTTTTTGTCCCTTTCGCCCTGTAGATGCTAAGGTCCATCAAGGTTGAGAAGCTTGTGATATCTGCGATACCCGAATTAGTAGAGACATGGACAGAAGGTTTTGGCTTTGAAAGGTTGGAGGATGATGAGAGACGAGGACTGCGCCGCACTGTCAATTTAATGGTGTTTCCAGGAACGGTATGGCTCAAAAAATCCCTCTGTAGGAGTCAAGTATTAAAGGACCAACAAATTGGTAAGAATTCTTGTACCCAGTCTTATCAAACCATTGGTTCTGTTGCCAGTTGTCGCCTTCAATTTTTCAGTATTACATGACTATTAATAAGTGTCTGTGTGTGGTGTGTGTATTGTTGAAATAGGATCATGCAGTGCAACACCTTCTGGGAAAGATGACCTGGATGTTTCCGGATCTTTATTCGAAGGAATTCATGAGATTCAGCCTGCAACGAAACCTCAAGTACATATGTCCCCTGGGGGACTTGATGTTAAGAGAGAATTAGTACCTGGTAATGGCAACAACATACAGATAAACAAAGACCAGAAGGAAGCCGTTGATATCCACTGCGGGAAGCTGTCATTTGAAGAAAAAGAAGAAAATAATCAATTGGAAGTTCATGTTGATTCTATCGAAATGTATATTGAAAGAGAACATACCGAACAGGTAGAGAACAGTAGCAAGCATAATAATGGTGAATGAAGTTGAGAAGACCTGTAGAACTGCACTTTAAGTGCTTATAAAGAATGCGTAAACTTGTAACATTGCACTCCAGAAAGCTTGGAGGTCTGGATTGGCAGTTCATGAAACTGCAGGACAATGTTCAAATTTAGACTAGGTGTATTTTTAGTCCCTTTCGAGTCCTTTTTTACAACCAAGAAAAGTTGGTAGATCTAATAACAAAATTTTGCATAGCATACAGAATCACAGTATCCGCTAGAAAATTTTGTTGGAAAAAAGAAGGGTACCGATCTTTTTACTATATACATCCAGTTGTCACTCTCATATGGTAAATTCTTTTTACTTTCTTTTCAGTACCGATCTTCCTTAATATTACTTCACCTCCTACTAAATATATAAGCACGCAGCATCTCTAGGTGTGTGTTATGTGAATAATTTTTGTATTCATGGGATAGCAGCTTACCATGATACCAGATTACCTGTTTTAGATATCATATATATTAGATATATTTGCCAGGAATCTGTCACTGTTTCAAATTCAATTCCAGTTTTTACCCCGTAAAAGAGATTTGACCTTTATCGGGTTCCCGGGAACTTTTAGTTTTAAATTCATTAAACAATGATTGAAGGGATACAGTTCTCCATCGTTCGAGACTTGCAACTTAAATTTATCGCGGTCAAATAAATAATTTTTTGAAAAAATGATCTCAATTAGTCTACTTTAGTTATTAAGCCATCATCTACCATTCCGGAGTATAAAAGTTGTTCAACAAGCAGTAAAATTGAGTGCATGTCATTTACTGTCGATCGAAAAATATACTCCTTTCCTTCCTTCCGTCTCATTTCATGTGAGCTATTTTATTTTTTTGGATATCCCAAAAAGAATGAACTTACCTTTTATAATACTAATTTAAAAATGTTACTGTTAACCGAGGAATTTGTGATAACAAGTTTACAAATTTCAGAGGGTTGTTGCAATAAAAAATGTTTTAATGGGGATGATGGATTTTTGGACGTTAGGGGCTGAACTTGAGAGTTGTCTCAACTTGTTAAATGTGTCAGATCCTTTTCTAAGATGTATTTGAAGGATATCATTGGAAGAAATATTCTGTAATTAATGAGAGATTATTCCTCGTTTTTGAGAGAGGATAATTAACTTGAGATTAAGTTAATTATTAATGAATATTAGGAAATTTGAGAAATTATTGAGTCTGACGAAAATATGCTGTAACAGTTACTACTACAATTTTATTACTTTCACTTATCATCCTTCCTTCATTTGTATGGTTGTAAATGAGTCGAATATAAATTTTGGAGAGAAATTGCTCTTTTAATCACAATTTGATAGTAAAATGTTCAAAATATCACTTTTTAATAAACTGGCCTCCGCTGTCACAAAGAAACGTGAACTAAAGTCACGTTTATAAAAAAAAAATATGTAAAGCTACTTTACTGAACTTCCGGTGGATTGAAGTGTTAGACTAGTAATGGGCTCCTATGTATCTCTTGTTTAACAATGCATTGTTATTGGGCTTGGGTTGATTTTTTTATGCTTTTTTAATCTTTTTTTTTTGAAAAAACGTAAATTAAACTTACATTTTTAGAAAATAAACATAATATTAAAATGTGTTTTTAAAAAATGCAACATAAAGTTGCGTTTTTAAAGGATAAAAAAGGTCATTTTTTGAAATTATGATATTTTGGACTATTTTCTTTTAAATTGTGATATAAAGGACCATTACCCAATTTTGAAACGGAGGTGTATGACTCGTTTAATTTAGGACGGAGGGAATAATATTTTTTTATTTAGACATATAGACGAATGTACTTTCATATTACTGTTTATTATCAAGTAATGACGGCAAATAGTAGGAAAATGACAGAGGAAGTTGTGAATGCTTCTGTGCTATTGTATTTCTTCCAAATTTTTAAGGAGTTTAAGAACATTTTTCTCTATTATGTATATTTCCGTTAAAACACCTTAATGCCATTAATAAATAAGCTAAAAAAAGTTTTTTTTATCAAGGCCACCAAAAAACTATTTACTACAATGGAATCTCCAGCTAAAAACAAGAAACTAAATGCTTCATTAAGTTTCATATTCATTTATTACAAATTTCATCAAGCTCCCCATGATTTGTTGTTTTTCAGAATTCGGGGCTTGTAACTTTCAATTTAGGGTTTAATGGAAACCCACAAAGTGTAATAAAAATATAGTAATTGGTATTTTATGATGTGAGAGCATCGTAAGTGGTCTATACAAACTGCAATTTCCTCTTCTAGATTTAATACCAGAGAAACAACTTAATTATCATTATTGCAGTCCCTTTCTTGTAGAGAATCTAGAGATGCAGGTGTATCAATTTTCCACATACTCCCTCAATCTCATAATATTTGTCTTCTTTGACAATTTCAAACATATTAAGAGACATTTAATATGATACTTTATTTCCAAATTTACCCATTATAGGCATTTAATTAGTCAACATTGAAAATACAAGAATAAGGAAATTTTAGGAATATAGTTTATGGTCCTGTTTGGCAATTTGAGCGGTTAGCTGTAACGATTGAATTAGTTGTTTTAAAAAAATTGTTTGGTAATAAGTTGTCTATATTTAAACTAGGCAAATGACAAATAAAAATAATTTTTTCAAAATTAGTTTTTTCATCTCAATAAGTTATTTGAATCAGCTAACTACCAAACACATATATTGGAGGATTCGCTTGGTCAAACCTCTAATTTACCTCAATCATCTACTTTCTACTCAAACCTCTAACTTCTAAACAAGTCCATAAATGTTTGCGATGAATAAAGAACAAGACACGTGAAATGGAATATATTTTTTTCCAAAAGGAGGGAGTAATTTATATTCAAAACTGTGACAATCACAACAGGAGAATTCCAGTAAATCCTTACACCAAGTAATCACAAGCCGTTGTTACAAATATGCAGGTCAATTCTGCAACCTACTGCCAGTTTGTATATGTATATATTTATATATAGAGAAACATATCATTCTAACGAAGCCGAAAGTAAACCATCACAATCACAACATTGGACATGCATTTCCAAATAAACCAGCAATCAACTTACTTCACTCTCGTGTGCTGTTTTCTCACTTGTTTCTTTGTGTTCCACTGCAGGTGCCACAGGGCTCCTGCTTGTCTCACTTGNCGTTGAACGACTAGCTCGTCATATCTAAACATGTCAGACCCCTCAGCTGCAGCATGTTGCAGCATTTCTTCTTCTAACTGATGCATACCAGGACTCGAAGGGCTACCGGATCTAGTTAGTGGTTGCTTACGATTTCGGAGACCGCTGGCTTGCACATGTTCAGCATCAGTGCTCCTCCCCATGGAGGAATTAAACATCGTGTCATCGCCCATANCTTCATTGTGTTCCATTGCAGCTGCCCCCGGGCTCCTGCTTGTCTCACTTGTTTCTTTGTGTTCCACTGCCGCTGCCACGGGGCTATTGCTATCAGATGCTTTGTCACTCATGGGTCTACCAAAATCTTGTATTTCTTTGTGTTCCACTACAGCTGCCACAGGGCTACTGCTATCAGATGCTTTGTCATTCAAGGGTCTACTAACATCTTGGGTTTCTTTGTGTTCCACTGCAGCTGCCACAGGGCTACTGCTATTAGATGCTTTGCCACTCATGGGTCTATTAACATCTTGTGTTTCTTTCTGTTCCACTTCAGTTGCCACAGGACTACTGCTATCAGATGCTTTGCCACTCATAGGTGTACTAATATTTTGAACCAAGCTATCATCCATCAGTGTAAAAGGCCGAGAAACAGGGGAACTGACTTGTGAACTACTGGGGGAATTGCCTTCCAGCTGTTTTGGCCTATTCAAGGCATTGCAGTGCGGGCAATAGTAAGTTATGTACGGAAAATCTTCCCTCCTTGCAAGCCCTGTATACGCAAGGAACAGGAAGTGTTATATGTTTATATCCACAATTTGGTTGGCTTCATTTTAAGTTTATTAATTGTTTGGACAGAAAAATATCAGTCTTATACTTATACTCAACTTACCATTGTGCATATGACAGTTGCCACAAATAAGTGCGTAAGATTGGGTTGGATCCTCCCCTACAAGCAAAGCTTCAATTCGAGCAATCCATCCCCCATCCTGCGCAGGTAATCCTGTAGGATTTTCATGTTGAACAACTAGCTCGTCATGTCTAAACATGTCAGACCCCTCAGCTGCAGCATGTTGCAGCATTTCTTCTTCTAACTGATGCATACCAGGACTCGAAGGGCTACTGGATCTTGTGAGTGGTTGCTTACGATTTCGGAGACTGCTGGCTTGCACATGTTCAGCATCAGTGCTCCTCCCCATGGAGGAATTAAACTTCATGTCATCGCCCATATACAATTTCAAGCCAGAATCTATACCCAACTTGGATGCTAGAACTGTTGCAGCAGCTGCCTTCGCTGCTGGGTCGGGATCATATCTCTGCAAAAAGGGAATCAGGGGATGCTCATTATATTTTCCCCAGATTTTAACTTAAGCGCTACACTTCCTCCTCATCATGCGAGTCAAATGTAAAATGCTACAGTTCAAAATTTAATGGAAGTGTATGTTTTATACTCCCTCTCGTCACAGAATTAAAAATAATTTTTTGATTTTCAAGTCAAATTGCCAAATGGTACGGTTCGAACCTCAATATCAATAGTAATTTACTTTAAAAAGTTGGGTATGTTGTCCGTTCTAAGGGGAAGAGTTGCTTTTGAATTTCAGAAACTTACAAGACAGTCATAGAAGAGAAAATATGTTTGACAATTTGAAAGTTATATAGTACAGTCAATCTTAACATCTCCGATGGCGAGCACTTTGGTTCTTCATACTTATCTATCTTCTGTAAAGAGTTACTATAAATCAAGTCTACTGTACCCCACTTTTCGACCTACCTCGGGCATTTAACTTGTATACATCAACTACAAGCTTGCAAGGCTCTATCACCATGTAGAACAGACAACATGAGATGGCCATTACCTGAATAAGTTGTTGAGTAGTATAATAATTAGTCCTCTCTTTGAGTTCATTAATTTTTTCTAATCGTTCAGTCCGAAGCCTTTCTATATTTTCCTGATCTTTGCGGTCACCTGAAAAATCAAATAAAAAAGCATTAATTAATATTAATAACCATCTTCGACTTTGTCCCAGACATCACCAACATATGAAAGAATTGCATAACCTGTCCCATAAGCTTATATATAATTACTCAAAAAACTTTCCAGTACTCCTAATGGAAACAATTAATAACTAAAAATAACATGTACAACTTTGAAATATGATGCAACCAGCTCTTCTTTTGTAACTCGGTTTATAATGACAAGTGAAGAACCAAAATAAATATATCGTTAATGTCCACTGATCGACGCTGAAGTAACATCTTAGGGAAAGGAAATATGGTTCATCATGTCAATTGTGTATTCAACCAAGACAGCACACACTTTGAGATTAACATGAAGATTGCAATGTCCATGCAGTATATAACTGAAAGCGGAAAATGTTCTAAAAATTAATGTTAAAAAATATACACATAACAGAAACAACATACCAATGAGGGATTTCTTCCTTGGACGTACTGTACATCTATTAATTTGTTCACATGTCTTTCTGTTTCTGTAACCACATGTTCATCAGTCTTTTTTTCTATATTAATTTTTCTGTGTTGGGCTGGTGGTCAATTTTGGACAAATGAAGCCGAGATTGCCGAGTCGAGTTATATAATATATTGGCTGCGCCCTTTTTACTCTCATTTTAAAGTAGGAACATTTTGTATAAACACTCCGGTTAAATAAATAAAATTCAGTAAGTTGCAGTCCTGACATCTTAAAGCAAGACCCAAGAGCCATGGGTAGAAAGAAATCAGAACTGCAATTAAAACCAAGACAAGAAGCTAAATCACAATTTGCAACTGGGATTTTAATCATCGTTAAAGGGATATGGAGATACGATAACAAATTAACAATAACATTCTATGAGAGATTAAGGTCCATAAAATGTATAGATACTTACACATCCTTGTGATGCTTACAAAAGCTGAATAAGCAAGTGAAGATACAGCAGGCAAAAGAAACATGGGCAACACGCGTAGAGCCCTCATCTTCCAGTTCAAGTACAATGATCTTGTGGTAATGATAGCATAACCCACAGCAATAACCGAAAACATGGATATTTAAGTGAATCAGTATATAGAGGTATACTCTGCCAAGCAAAAATTATCTTTGGCATCAAATGCTTAAACATGTAATATGGAAACTGTGTAAATTACTCTAAGAATAAATAAGAAAGGCATGCACAAGTATTTGAATGATATTATATTTCCATGCACTACATAGTTTGCAACATACAAGTTCTTGAGGTAATCATGAGCTATTGAATAATATTAAAGTTCTTGTATGTAGAAATCAAAATACATACATAATTAACACTATCATTTAGCCACAGTGTGTGTGATTGTGTGTGATGACTTGATAGAATCCATACACATAAGTACAAGTTCTTTAATATCTTAATAACATTCATCCTTGGGACAAATTAATCGTTAAGTGAAGCAATTCCATTCTTTACAAACTGAATTTAGCTAAGAACCATACCTCTTTGAACCCTTACCATCTCAAAACATGATCAACTAGTCACATATTGAGTCCCATTTTATGTAGATTACATTACGTAGGCAGGTCCCAGGTGGCATTGTTTCCAGAACCCTCTCAAGCACATAACTCAGAGTAGGAGGATATAAGACATAATTTTGACAAAAAAAGTTACTGACTGTAGGCAATAAATAATTATATGACTAGTTTCAGAATGCATATAAATTAGTCATATGAAAGGCAAAGGGGCAACAAAGCACGACAGCAAAGACACCATACCTCAAAAAGTACAGAGAAAACAATAAGATTCCTAGTCATCCTCCTCCAACTTATAGATCGCCTTCTAGCAAGAACAGTAGCCTCTTCCTTGGAAGTATATTGCAGTCTCTTCTCAAAGTCATCACCGTGTACCCCAAATAACCCATTCCATATTCGAGACAATACTCCCCTCTTATTTTTCTTCTTCTTCTTCTCTTCTGGACCTGCAATCTCCACAATTTCTTTCTGGTCTGTCTTAAATTCACCAGCCATTACCTATAGCCATAAAATATCCAAATCCAACGTATTACATATTAACAAATATAGCCATCAAAATCCAACAAATNCTTCTGGACCTGCAATCTCCACAATTTCTTTCTGGTCTGTCTTAAATTCACCAGCCATTACCTATACCCATAAAATATCCAAATCCAACGTATTACATATTAACAAATATAGCCATCAAAATCCAACAAATTCGTCATTATGCATCATCAAAACTTTGTTATTTATTATCCGATAACAAATTATTTTTATGTTGTAGTTCACTGAATACAAGGCCTTCTAGTATCGATATCCTCTGTTGGTTTGGTGGCCTCTTAGCTGTGTGTACTGATTGATCCCTCTGATGAGAATATCACATGTCTCGTTGGACCAATTTGATGGTGCCAATTAATTCCACCTCAAAAACATACCGACTCCTTTTGATATTTTGTAAAAAGACTGGAGTTCTTCCAATATCATGGTGGGTTGAAGTCCATGAGCCAGTGGTTCCAACTTTTCTTAGTGTAGCCATCAAAATATCACAGTATCATACTCATTAGGAACTCCGGATCTCAGAACACTTTTGAAAGCTGAGGAAAAACACAAAACTCGTTAATAAATAAAGCATACAACCTTATTGAGCTAATATGCTAGTACATGTAGCCATCCAAATCCTCTAGTAGTACATTATAATCAATGTAGATTTAGTACTCGACTCAAGCAGCTTCTATCAATTCCCAAAGCAATTTTTCCTTTTCATGCACAGTTCTTAATTTACTTTGGTGGAAATACTTTGCATCGAAATGGAATCTAAACAATAGTTATCACTATTTTTTTCCTACACTCCCTTAGTTTAATCGTAACTTGAACTGAAGCACTGAAATTATTAACGTAATCTTAGATGAGCAAAAGGTAGAAATCAATATGAACGTTATGGAGGTAATCATGCAGCTGATGCAGAATAAATTGTCCAAGGGATGTAGAATATTGCGTTATTATATAATATATATAATTAGTAGTAGTAAAAGTAGCAGTCGAAATATTGCAGAAAAAGTAGTAGCAGAAATTAAAAAGAATTCTTTATTTCAAATCTTAGCAAAACTGACATAATGAAGGTGAAAAATGGTAGAGCAGAAGTAGCACTGAGACCATCGCTTCTTCGAAAAGCGAAACAGGAACACTTATACTCGGATAATTTGCAATTCTCATGTTAAAGATAATAACGCATATGTGCGGCTAACATTCTTACCGTATGATTGTCACTGCTTAAAGCTCAAGCAAGTGATAAGTCATGACACTTGGAAACATATTGCTTTGAACTGAAGTAAGTATTTAGATGCGCATATGAATTTCGAACACAATATAAATCGCATGTTGTACTATAAGACATATGTAACAGAATTCTGAATACTGAAGTTTTGAAGGCATAGGAGAAGAAGATGTTTGGCAGGGAATTATAGTCACAGGACCAATGAAACATACAAAGCTCGCATATTCCCTAAAAGGTACAAAGTCTTAAAAGCTATAAAATAAAGTGGAGAAACAAATAATGCGAAAAGAAGTAGACAGTACTCAAAATTCAAGAAAAATGGATTAGCTAAGCTCAACAGTAATCTGACCAGAACCTCTAATTATTGTGAACGGACCCTAAGAAACAGAAACCTTCAAAACCTCACATACAACATACTGAATCTTAGAAACATAAACACAACCCGTGAACATTCAACAAAAATTAAACACACAAGACTGAATGCTATTCTTTATTTCCAACAACCTACAAAGACGCACATATTTTCAAACTTCCATATATATTCATATATATTCTTTATTTAATGTTTTCCTTAGTGAAACACAAATTCAGATATTTTTATCCTCTGTAATAAAAGATCAAACCATGCATGATACACATGGTATCCGATTAGTATTATATAGCAAGAATAGAAGCGTTCTACAACAGTTAATATGATGAAACAATATTGTTTTAATTGGAAAAGAATCAAGATTCAAGACTCCATGAAAGAAACTGAAAGATTCAAGAATCCATCAAAGAAACTCAAAATTTTAATATTTTAATATTTATTTAGAAAAAGAAATTTTAAAAAATAATTTGTCGAACTATTTTTTTTATGCGCGTTAAAATATGCAATAGACGTAAAAAAGTCAAAAGGACAATTAAAAGGGGACGGATGGAGTAAAATTAAATTGTAGGATCCCACCCTTCCTATTTCCTACTATTCTGTACTGGGATCTTATTTTAGTTGTAGCTTGGTGGAAGCCTATTCTCAGCTTTTCGACTCTTAATGTGCACTATTGCTTTTGTCTAAAGATGAAAAATTAAATTATTTTCTGGAATTGTTTAACGTTTTGATCACTAAAATATTTTCGCAAGATACATAGATCAGCGTTTGGACAGATCAAAATATTTATCACCGTTAAAATGACTTACCAACACAGATGTAACAGCTTGTTGCATAATGAACCGAGTTTGTGCATTGAACTCTTGACATTTTTACAAGTAATTGCCTCAAAACCAAGTTCCATCAACACCTTTGCGCCGTGCATAGATAATTATTGTCAAGAAAATGGCGGCAGACACAACTCCAGTTAATATAACTACCTGCAAAAGAAGAGAGGAGGGTTAAGCACACAGTCTGCATTGTAGTGTTGCTGCTAACAAACTATATCCAAGACACTGTACTTGCCCATCTACATAGGTATCCATAATTATTATTCCATGTATGCGGAATGTTCATGCCAAAAATCGCAGTCACTAAAGAGTATATAGATAAAGCAACTGTCGCAGAACTCAGGAAAACCTCCAGCTGGGACAGGACATGTTCAAATAACTTTTTAAATGTAATATATCATTCAATATTTGACAAATCATGCTACTCTGAGGCAAGACACAGTATACACTATAATTAAATGTAAAAACAATGACAATCAGAATCATAATAATTGCATCAAATTATATCTTGTTTCTGCTCGAAGTAAGAATTACGAGGTCCCCGTTATGATATCATTACATGAACAGTCCCCTGTTTCCCAAAGGTCAAATGTATGTTACACTTTCGTAAGCGCAAGAAAATCTACACAATATGAGCCTCGTCCAAACTGATTCTATAGAGAAAAGTTTGTGTTTTTAAACTATTAACATGTTTTTATATTCTAAAGTCGTTCAAGTAAAAACTGTCCTAGTAGGAGTGTAGGACCTTATTCAAGTGCGGAAATAGCTAAATAAATATCTTAAAAAATAAACTCCATTCTCTCATTCTTCAACAACACAAGCAAGTAACAACGTTGACAATTCTTATACTTGTCTAAGTGTCCCAATATATGGTTAGATTATGAAATTTCTCATTCAAAAAATCTCTTTATGGATCATTATATTTAAAATTTATTTATCAAGTATTAAATTTTGAGAAAAAATATTTATTTATTAAATTTTGAGATCGAAAAAATCCATCTATACTATATTTCCAAGTGCCAAAAATACTGGACAATCTATTTTAAAAATATACTGAACAATGGACACTGATGGGGAATATAAAAGTAGTCCATCAAAAGCTGTGGCCCAGTAATAGCGAGTCAAGCTAATAAGTATATTTGTCGGGCTAGCCCAAGTTGCATACCCCATTGCTGGCCTATCCTCAAATAGTTGATCTCCAATCAGAAAATTTGGGCTCCAATGATAAAAAATAACTCGATCTCTAAAACAAGGCCACAAATAACCTGAAATGAGGCTTTCAACGACTGATATGATTTTGCAAATTATTTCCAAGCCACTTGCACAAGTTTCTTCATATTTTACGACTTAACCACAAAATAAATAAGAATTAATAATATATAAATAAATAAATAAATAATTTAGTGTTTGACACTTTCTGGTAATTAATTAAGTAATTCCCTAATTTTATTTAGATAATAATTTTTTCTGAATAAGTAGGTTTATAATTCTACAAATAAATATCTTTCTAAGAAATTTCAGTTTTGGGATAAGCTAAAATCAAATTCAGGACATGGACGATAACAGAAGATAAGTGTTTTGCAACTTGCTACGTGCTAATTTTTTTTGACTAATTTGATTTACATGCCTTACAGTGTGGGTATCTCTTTTAACAAATCTCGGAAATAAGCGAGAATTGAACTCAGAACCGGGAATGATAAGAGATAAGCCCTTATCAGTTGAACTATCTCATCCCGCTCTGCTACATACTATTTAGATGCTAGTTAAGTAAATTAAGTAGGCATTCTAACCTGGCACAAATTGCTCCTATGTGTACGATAGTATGTGGTGTTTTGGGCTGACAACTTTTTGAATTGGGTCCTTGAGGCAGGCATGGCCCAGAACAGGTCATTACCCATGTCGAATGTAAAATAGAATTGCTGTAAAGTTAAAACAACCTATATATAACCTGGCACATGGGACTACTTTTTCATTTCCTTTTCCTCTTTTCATGCTCTTTTGTAACCAAAAATTGCCTGGCTTTTCAATCATTATTTTTTGGTACTACATACATACAACATAAGCAATAATTACCGCGAACTAGAAACTACACAATCTTCACTGCATTGCCTTCTTTATATAACAAATTATACAGTAATTTCTGAGTCGCGGATATTTAAATTTTCAAAATTTTATTCTTACCAATTTTTTCGAAAAAATGGTCCAAGTAACGAATATGGTTTAGTACACGACATAAGCAAATAGACGAAATGCAGACCTATCTGATGTATGCATACATTTAAGCAAAGACGTACACACATACTCCTGAATATTTAAATATCAAATTTTCTACCTTACGTTATAAAGGGCCGAGACTTTTTTACCTTTCGTTTTTCAATTCTTTTCACCATCCATCTTTGTGAAAATATTAGTAATGCGTATATATAACTATATAATTATATTTGTTTATTTATTTGAGTTTTTATGTAAAGTCGGGCATTCATATTTCATTTTATTTTGCACCCGTAAAATGTTAAGCTTTGGTATGAAAATGATACGAAAATGCTACTATATATGTACTGTGTATAATTAAAGCAAGAGGGTAATATAGTTTGTTATCAGGTTAAAATTGTCATTTTATTGAATATTATTATTACGACAAGTGACCAAAGTTCAAATTCCAACAATCAAAAATTAATTTAATTATTGTTAAAAAAATTAAACGTCCCTTAATATCTCAGTAGTCAGTACGGTACATATATATAGAATTATACTATAAGCATTAATATCTGTAACGGGCCAAAGTCCCCATAGAAGTGGGCCTGATTATATCCTAGATTGCAATAAGGACAAAAGAATTTATAGATATGCTAAGCACATGGCCCCCCGTTACGCCAGTGTGCCAACTGGGCAACTCCTTCTATCACCTAGTAAAGTCGAAAGTGCAGGTGGGTCCCGTGTTTTAAGTACAATGATTAGTAGGCCACGTGTCGTGCGGAGAAAGACTTACACTGTTTGTGTATTGTGCACCACGCAGTAGAGGATCATTGCCTTAACATCGATGAATGCTTAGCTGGCAGAATTAGAGGCTGAGAAGGTTGGTCGTCATTCCACGTCTTTGCCAGCACAATAGGATGGATGCTTCTCTCTTGTCCCCATCATTTTCGATTTTCCAATATGGGTCGCCGGGTGTCAAATTTTGTCTAACTTACTGTTTTTTAAAATAAATAAATAAAATATTTTTATTTATTTATGTTATATTTGATGACAACTTCAAACTCTTCACATTTCATATTTAGCTCCTCTCGTTTTTGTTTTTTTTTTTGACGAAAAGCAAATGATTTTATTAAATCTTCAAATCCGACACAATACAATCTCTAACCTCAATAGGTACAGACCACCTATCGAAACTACGATCTGGATAAGAATATGAAGCTCTAGCAAGTGTACGAGCTACCATATTAGCAGACCGCTTAATAAAATACAAAGAAATTTTAGTAAACTTATAAGTTTATATCATAATAAACACACTAAAAACTAAATATAATATTTTAATTATAAATGATACGTACTTTCAAATATAATCATTTTTATTTTAAAAGAGTATAAAAAGTTATCAACTTCTATTATTTTTGGTCCCAATATAAATGGTTTATTTGAATTTTTTTAATTAAATTAAATAAATTTTGAATAAAAATTTCATATATTATGTAATTAAAAAAAATAAAAATTATATACTATTAGAAGATATATTTAATATAATTTACAAAAGTAATTACGAATTTTTATTCAAAATTTACTTAATTTAATTATAAAAAATTGAACAAATCATTTAATTAAGACGGAAGGGGTAATTTTTTAATACAAATTCAAATATTGAGGTGTCCAATAGTTTTCATTAAACATTTTATTATGGTGTTATGTGGATTAATCGTATAAGTTATACTAGCTTATAACCATGTGATGCACGGATTTCTTTAAATTTTTTAATATATTTTAATAAATTAAATAGTTTGAGCGGTAATTAAATTAAACTATTTAAACTGTACTTGGTATAAAATTTAATATGGATAGAAGAATACTAATATTATATCATTCATGAGATTTAATTAATTAGTTGTTATTTTAAAATTTAAAATAGATAAATTAATAATAATATTATAATATTTGTGAGATTCGATTATGAGTGACAATTTTAAATGAATTTGATACTTCGAGGTTGATTAGATTGATATACTTAGATTATATTTAGTATTTGATTTTAATAAAATTTAATATAGATAAAAGAATAATAATATTACATCATTCATGAGATTTAATTAACTGTTTGTTATTTTAAATGAGTTAAAAAATATAAGTGGTGGAGAAACTGAATTTGCTAAATATATTATATTTTATACAACTACATTACATAAAAGTTAGATTGTAAATAGGATTCTTAATATAAATATAATAATATAGTATAGAAGTATAAGTTTATACTACAAATTGTCTTAACCAATTATAAATATAAGCTTGTATCTCGTATGAGAATGAATAACTAATATTTAGGTAAATTTATTTTTTATATTATATTTTATTAATATTTACTATAAAATTTCATAACATTGAGAATTTATGTTAATATAATATAATATTATCCCAGGAGAGTTGTATAAAAGAAAGACTCGGGGGTTAGAGTTGTATATTATTATACAATGATATTTATATATTAATATTTATAAACTTTAATTATATATTAAATAAAAATTATAGAACAAGTAAGATTTCTAAAATTAAAAAAAATATTAAATATAATATTATTTGTGAGGAGTTGGATAAAAGGAGGACCGTAAGAGGGTTAGAGTTATATGTATGATATATATATTCTTTTTAAAATTAGATTTTATTAAAATTGAATGATTAAAATCGTCTTTATAGTTCATCAAGTTTATAACCCGTGCGAAGCACGAGATTAATTAATAATATTTAGATAAAATTATTTTTTATATTATATTTTATTGATATTCACTATAGAATTTTATAATGTTGAAAGTTTATGTTAAAATAATATAATATTATCTGCGATGGTTGTATAAAAAAAGAACTATCGGGGGTTAGAGTTTGATAAGAAGATCCTTTCAATTGGCTAGAGTATGTTATTTTATAACGATCTTTATATATTAATATTCATAAAGTTTAATGATATATTAAAAAAATATAAGATAAGTAGGATCCTTAAAATAGAAAATATAGAATATAATTTAAATATAATATAATATTATCAGTGAATATTTGTATAAAAAGAGGACAACCGGGGTTAGAGTTGTATGTATGATATATATTTTTTTTAAAATTAGACTGTATTAAAATTGAATTATTACAATCATTTCTACAGTTTAACTAAAATTGGACTCATATTCTTGTACAGTCAAAGGGGATCGCCTCTTATCCATTCTCGTTCAAAAAACTTTTAATCTTTCCGTTATAATAATACAGTATAAATATATTTGTAAGATTTCATATTAATAATATATTACAATTTTAATAAAATATTATAATGAATAATAGAATTTAAAGAATATGAATGGTAATTAAATTAAGATGCAAAAATTTATTATATTTATACTATTATTATAGTAGGACAAAGTGCCATGCTTGTAGTTGAATAGAAAGAATGCATGGAGTTAGTCGAGTCTCGACCTATCTCGTAATATATTTATATTAATTATTTTTAAAATAAACAGTATGTATATTTTTTTTAAAGCATTTTAAATTTCTTAGAAAATGTAACAAACCAACCAACCAAACTATTATATCTAGTAGAGATGGTTAGTACATCACACAAAATGATGGAACCAGGACCTAAAAAAAAATACTAAACATAATATCTTTCAAGTATTAGTAAAAAATATTGCACTCTGAAAAACCTTTAAAAATATGCTTTCTATTTGTAAATTTATTATAATAATTTCTAAATTATTTAATATTTTTCAGAATGAAAGAAAAAAAACAAACAAATGTTTCAAAGGTTAAAATAAAATAAAAAACATCAAATTAGACTTAATAATTTTTTTATATCATATTATATATATTTATTTTGTATATTAAAAATTAAAATATAAATATTAAATTTTCGTATTGTTTAGTATCGGATTATTTGTACCAGGAATCAAGATACATCGAATACCAAAAAAAGGCCGACTGTCGCCCTGACTTCCCGCTATATAATTAGCTGGAGGCCACCTTAACACTTCTTGATTCACCAGCTGGCACTGCAATTATCTTATCACATGGCCAGCTTGCACCGGTCGACACCTATAGTTTTACACATTTACGATTTTAACCCATCTAAGTTTGTAGTTTCGCGGTTCTATTAAAAACTTGCTTCGGGAATTGGGAGTTCGCAAGTTAAGCATCTTTACAAGGGTATATGTGAAATTTACTAGCCACTGAGTTGACTGTGATTTTTTTATTTATTGGCTACGTTTGACGGGTTTTTAAGGACAAGAACATCAGGTGTACTAAAATTTAGGGTTTTGATTCGATAATTATAAAATTTTCTCGACAATTTTTAACATTAGGTGGCTATTCATTTTCCTGGACATGCAAATTTAGGTTTATTAACAATTAATTAGATGCCCATCGAAAAGATGATGAGGAAATTATTAATCTATACTTAACAGCGGTTATATATGAATAAATATTTGTTTTAATAAATTTAAGATAAGTAAAAATCAAATGTAGAATCTAAAACGATATAAATCTTTAATACTTGAACTATTCACTCTGACAATTACTTTATTATACAATAATTCTCCAAAATAAATCAATTGAAAAAACTATTCAATATATATCAAAAACCATTTCGAATATTTGCTCTCACGAATTACAATGGGCTATTAGTATATTACTATTAATTGTAAATTTATTTTATTTTAATTGGAATTTGTTAATTTTCTTCAAAAAATAGTTTTATTAATACAAGTGGTTGCAATATATCATAACATCTTCGGCAGAGGCCTACTTCAAAAATGTTAAATATGTATAACTCATCATAAATAATAATATTTTTTTACGAGTAATGCTGCATATCACAAAAATGATCCCAATTTTTTTACCAAATAACGTGTCATCACATATGACTTGATTTAATGCGTAAACGCATATATATATAATCGTTTTAATTATACTATTTTGATTTGATAAACAAATATATACTTTTATTTCCAAAATAAATGTAAATTATTTATTATATATCTCCCAATTAAGAATGACGATTGATACGATGTAACGAGTAATTTCGAGGAATGCTCGAAAAAAAGACGTTTTTTTAACTATAAAACCTACATCATTAAAACAATCCGTAGTTATCCAAAACGATGACATAAATATTTAGAAAAAAGGATGTTATTTTAATTCGATAAAACTTCCGTCACTAAAAACGGTAAGAATCGTATCATTAAAACAACTCGTAGTTATCCAAGTTGATGACATGAATGTTCGGAAAAAAAATATTATTTTAATTTGATAAAACCTCCGTCATTAAAACGACTGAAGTGATGAATTCTATCCTCGAAATGATTTTTATAATTATTAATTTTATTATATATTGAGCTGTATGTAATTATTTAATATCTATTGAAATTCAGAATATTTGAAGTAGAAAAAAAATTAATGTGTCAGACGACAACAGGAAAGGCTATATATAATTTAATTTTTTTCAATCTAAATATATATTAATAAACAATTATTTGGAATGTAATACGATTTCATAAAAATCTTTATCATATCATAGAATTAAAACCATGAATTAAAATGTTAAAATAAACCAAATTCTCATAAAAAAAGATTAAATAAAATCAAAAAATTAAGAATTTATTGAAGAAAAACAAAATATTAATGAACAAAAACGAATAAGAAAAAAGTATCGGTACTTTTGACCGGTAAAAATGATGAAAGTCTTTCGGAAAATAAAATATTACAGGCCACCGTTAAAGAGAGTTGTAGATATGGAAAAACTGTTAGATCAGAAGGTTATATTTTTTATCAAATAAACTTAAAATTCCATGTTAGTCAAAAACCATTAAAAACCACCGGATTATGGCATAGTTTTATTTTAAAAAATTTCTTTTTTTGAATAATAATATTAAACAAATATTTCCATTAACATATTTTTTAAAACACTGTGTTAAAAAATTTAAAGACAGGTATTTAAGAAACGATGGAGTATTATTAAATCATAAATGAAATAAATCCAAACAAATTTTTTCCGATCAAAATCAAAATTGGAGTATAGAGGAGCAGAAGAAAGAAAAAGAGAGCAAAGATAGGAAGAAAAAAGGCGTTCTCGTGAAGCAGCAGGCGAGGGAGGGGAAGATAATAAAAGAAACTAAAACTAAAATTAAAACCTTTCCTTCTCTCTCGCCTTCCACCCCTCTCTCTCTCTCTCTAAAACACCCATTATAATTTCTCTATATCTCTCTCCCAAAATGAATATCTCTTTCTTCAAAACTTGACATTCACATTCATTCTTTGCTTCACAAGATCTTCATTGTCAAAACCCAACTCTCTCTCTCTCTCTCTGTGTGTAAAATGTTGAAGTCGGGGGTTGATAAACTCACCGATCGGTTACGAAAGTCACTGACTTCTGAAGATGGTGGTGAGACTGAGATTAACAAACCCGATTTCAGAGAATTCGATCTGGGTTCACCCGTTACTCCATTACGAACAAAGGTTACTACTAGTAGCAGTAGCTCTAGCTCTTCTGGATCCGGGTCGGGTCGAGCTGCTTCCAATCCACTTCCGAAAAACTCTGATTTTGCCGGAAATAGTCATTCCGGCGAGCTCTCCGGTTCCGTTGAGAGCTCCCCGACACGGTTTACAAAACCGGGTCATAGGAGAACCGGGTCGAGTGGATCCGCTAACCCGAATCCGAACCCGTTTGTGTATTCCGGCGGGGGGTCGGTTAATTCACCGCCGGCTGTTAATGCGCTGCCGGCGGGTAATATCTGTCCCTCGGGTAAGATTTTGAAAACGGGTATGGCGGGTCGGGTGACCCGACCCGATGTCCTGGGGACGGGGACTGGGCATTATGGTCATGGAAGTATAATTCGTGGTGGGGCTTCCATGAAATCTGGTGGTGGCGAAGGTGTCACAACCACCAATTCACGGGGTTTAGCTACGAGTGGGGTGTCTAGAAATGTTAAGTGGAGTGTTGATGCAGAGGAGTTGAAGAGATTAGGAAATGAATGTTACAAGCAAGGGAATTTTTCGGAGGCGTTGAGTTATTATGATAAGGCCATTGCGATTGCGCCTGGTAATGCAGCTTATAGGTATAACCGAGCTGCAGCATTGATGGGTTTGAAGCGATTAGGGAGGGCTGTGAGAGAATGTGAAGAGGCCATTAAGTTGGATCCTGGCTATTGGAGAGCCCATCATCGCTTAGGATCTCTTTATCTTAGGTGAGTTTAGTTAAAAAAATTAATCTTTGTGTATATACAATGTAGGTTACTTGCATAGCTTTTTAAATTTGTGTGTTTGATGATTAATTAACGTGCTTTCTTAAATGGGAATTTGGCTAGTTCTTAGATTCATAATTTAGTGAAAAAGATACAATCTTTGTGTTTATAGATTGTAGGTTACCTGCATATTTTTTAAGTTTGTGTGTTTGTTGTTTAATTTATGTGCATTCTTAGTTTTTGCTAGTTCTTGGATCTGTAGTTTAGTAAAAAAGATACAATCTTTGTGTTTATACAATGAAGATTACTTGCATAGCTTTTAAATTTGAGTTTTGGTGATCACTTGATGTGCATTCTTAGAGTGGATTATTTGCTAGTTCTTGGATCTATAGTTTTTTTAATGATCTATATATTTATGCTCAGTTGGTTGGAATTGTTGAATGAATGGATGGAAATTTTATATGAATTGTACAAACACTATTTCATTCCCTCCCAATTTCAAATCATGAGATAGTTACATAAGTATTCTTCTTGTTTGTTCAACTACAAGAAGATGGAATTGCCTATACTTATGGTGTGTGTATGTCGTTCGTCTGCTAGCTCTGTTTAGTATGTTTCAGTCACTTGTCTTGGAGTTTGTCAAAAGCTTAACTTTTTACAAATTGAAGAATTTACTTCTCTAGCTATGGTATTTAAATTGCTATTAGCCTATTTAACTAATTTACAAGCTCTATTTAAGTTCTACTAAATTTAGGTACATTAAACTCTTGACTACTTGAGAGTTCCATTTTTGTTTTTGAATTACTTTTTAAATTTTTTCCATTTGGGTGGTGTTTTTTTTAAACCTGTTAATATGCTGTTAGCAGAAAAAGATTCTGATTTATATAGTGATCACAGCTTAGGGCAGGTCGAACTTGCTAGGAAGCACATATGTTTCCAGGGGCTGCAGCCAGATCCAGCTGAGTTGCAGAAGTTGCAAGCAGTAGAGAAACACCTAAACAAGTGCAGTGATTCACGAAGATCGGGTGATTGGAAAAGCGTGTTGAGAGAAAGTGAAGCTGCAATTGTTTCTGGCGCTGATGCTTCTCCGCAGGTAAGAAAGCTCCTATAAATGTCTTGCAGCCTGCATGCTGTAGTTGATGCATGATTCATTTGGAAAACAGTTTGACTGTAACCTTTTTATTTTATTTTATTGAA
>QRFB01003594.1:30715-48130 GCA_008931105.1 Oenanthe javanica
TGAGAGATTACGAGGTGCTGAGGAAGGAGCTTCCAAATGACAACGATGTTGCTGAATCTTTATTCCATGCTCAAGTTGCTTTGAGGAAATCCCGAGGAGAAGAAGTTCATAACATGAAGTTTGGTGGAGAAGTGGAATTATTATCAGGTTTGGAGCAGTTCAGAGCCGCTATATCTTCTCCTGGCAAGTATTATTGTCTTCGTGTCTTACAATTTATAATTGATTTTCTTAGTTTGGTAGGTTCTGAAGATCATCATGGTGTGACATTTGCAGGTGTATCTGTGGTTCATTTTAAAATGGCATCAGACTCACAATGCAAACAAATATCACTATTTTTGGACAACCTATGCACCCAATATCCCTCCATAAATTTTCTCAAGGTAAATTTCCTCCTCGCGTGTTCACCATATTTGGTCTTTACAACATGAAATTAATGTTTACTAGGATTTATAAATGCACTGCAGCAAGCCTGGTATGTAGTCTGCACAGTGCAGCATTTAATATTCTGCCAATATGGTAACCACATGCAAAGTCATCTGTAATAAAGCTAATGTTATCTCTGTTTCATTTTGAATTGAAGGTGGATGTGCAAGAGAGTCCTTCGATTGCAAACACCGAGAACGTGAGGGTTGTGCCTACGATAAAGATTTATAAAGATGGAAGCCGAGTAAAAGAAATGATCTGCCCAAGTCCAGAAGTGTTGGAATCTTCAGTTAGGCACTACAGTTTCTGAAGATGTTACATCTGCTTCCTTTTGCTCTATTTAGGGTTTCATATATGGGTTCCCAAACCCCAAAATTTAGAAAGAGAAACGTAATTGTGAAAAGTGATTTTGCCAGTTTCATGTAACATAATCAGAGATACAGCAAAATAACCCCATTGAGAGTCCTCACCCCCATCCCTGGAGCCCCAAGATTAGGCAGTCACTTTTTTCCTTCCAATTATTATTTGTTCGTTCTTTCCTCATTGATCTCATTGGTTCCATGTTGCTCCTTTCTCCTTTCACTTGGTCTCTTCTACCCTCCTGTCCAGTCGTAGTATTCCCACATATTTTTTGGGTGTATAAAAGCCTCGGTTCTTAAATATATTGGGAATAATGACAAACATGTACAACTGGATAAGAAGAGAGTAGGAAAGAAACGAGGGAGAAATTGAGGGTGGTCAGCTGGTTCCTAGATGAGAATATTTACTTGTATATAATTGATGAATATATGTCCAGGGACTTGGATGTCCCGGGGCTGGATTTTCTGTCTCAGGGGTTAGGTTAACTGGGTATTGAAAGGTTATACATGGAAAACTGTTGAAAATGATGTTTATGGACAACGCCTTTCATGGTGAAGTCATCAATAAAAGGAAAAAACATCTTATCGTTTTTTATGAACTTCNTCTTTCCGAAGCCTATCCGCATTTTGTCCGTGCTCAAATTGAGATGTCATTGGGGCGGTGAGTTCTGCATCTTTTGTTTTTCGTTGTAAGAAAAATATAGGTTCAGTAGGAGAGTAAATGAATGATGGATTTATGCAGGTTTGAGAACTCTGTTACATCTGCTGAGAAAGCAGGACAATTAGATCCGAGAAGCAGTGAAATATCAGTTTTACTTAAGAATGTCAGGGCTGTAGCAAGAGCTCGTGCTCGTGGAAATGATCTCTTCAAGTCTGAAAGGTACACAGAAGCTTGCGCAGCGTATGGGGAAGGTCTCAGGCTTCATCCACTGAGCTCTGTTCTTTACTGCAACAGAGCTGCTTGTTGGTATAAACTTGGACAATGGGAGCGATCTCATGATGATTGCAACCAAGCCCTTAATATCCAGCCAAATTACACAAAAGCTCTTCTTCGGAGGGCTGCTTCAAACAGTAAGGTAGACTAGCTTGTCAAACAATGTAAGTGTGTTAAATCTATGTAGGGTGTTGTTTTTAAGCCTTGAGGACTAGTATTCTTTCATTGCAGCTTGAGCGCTGGGCTGAAGCTCTGAGAGATTACGAGGTGCTGAGGAAGGAGCTTCCAAATGACAACGATGTTGCTGAATCTTTATTCCATGCTCAAGTTGCTTTGAGGAAATCCCGAGGAGAAGAAGTTCATAACATGAAGTTTGGTGGAGAAGTGGAATTATTATCAGGTTTGGAGCAGTTCAGAGCCGCTATATCTTCTCCTGGCAAGTATTATTGTCTTCGTGTCTTACAATTTATAATTGATTTTCTTAGTTTGGTAGGTTCTGAAGATCATCATGGTGTGACATTTGCAGGTGTATCTGTGGTTCATTTTAAAATGGCATCAGACTCACAATGCAAACAAATATCACTATTTTTGGACAACCTATGCACCCAATATCCCTCCATAAATTTTCTCAAGGTAAATTTCCTCCTCGCGTGTTCACCATATTTGGTCTTTACAACATGAAATTAATGTTTACTAGGATTTATAAATGCACTGCAGCAAGCCTGGTATGTAGTCTGCACAGTGCAGCATTTAATATTCTGCCAATATGGTAACCACATGCAAAGTCATCTGTAATAAAGCTAATGTTATCTCTGTTTCATTTTGAATTGAAGGTGGATGTGCAAGAGAGTCCTTCGATTGCAAACACCGAGAACGTGAGGGTTGTGCCTACGATAAAGATTTATAAAGATGGAAGCCGAGTAAAAGAAATGATCTGCCCAAGTCCAGAAGTGTTGGAATCTTCAGTTAGGCACTACAGTTTCTGAAGATGTTACATCTGCTTCCTTTTGCTCTATTTAGGGTTTCATATATGGGTTCCCAAACCCCAAAATTTAGAAAGAGAAACGTAATTGTGAAAAGTGATTTTGCCAGTTTCATGTAACATAATCAGAGATACAGCAAAATAACCCCATTGAGAGTCCTCACCCCCATCCCTGGAGCCCCAAGATTAGGTAGTCACTTTTTTCCTTCCAATTATTATTTGTTCGTTCTTTCCTCATTGATCTCATTGGTTCCATGTTGCTCCTTTCTCCTTTCACTTGGTCTCTTCTACCCTCCTGTCCAGTCGTAGTATTCCCACATATTTTTTGGGTGTATAAAAGCCTCGGTTCTTAAATATATTGGGAATAATGACAAACATGTACAACTGGATAAGAAGAGAGTAGGAAAGAAACGAGGGAGAAATTGAGGGTGGTCAGCTGGTTCCTAGATGAGAATATTTACTTGTATATAATTGATGAATATATGTCCAGGGACTTGGATGTCCCGGGGCTGGATTTTCTGTCTCAGGGGTTAGGTTAACTGGGTATTGAAAGGTTATACATGGAAAACTGTTGAAAATGATGTTTATGGACAACGCCTTTCATGGTGAAGTCATCAATAAAAGGAAAAAACATCTTATCGTTTTTTATGAACTTTAAATTTGTTGGTCATTCTTTTATAATATATGCCTGATGATTGAGTTGATTGATTATTTTAAATATAACTTGTATTATATGCTGTCTAAAGATGAGCATGACTTATTTTATGTGAATTTATACATGGCGGTTAAATGATTGATGATTTCTTGTACTCGTGNACAATGGGAGCGATCTCATGATGATTGCAACCAAGCCCTTAATATCCAGCCAAATTACACAAAAGCTCTTCTTCGGAGGGCTGCTTCAAACAGTAAGGTAGACTAGCTTGTCAAACAATGTAAGTGTGTTAAATCTATGTAGGGTGTTGTTTTTAAGCCTTGAGGACTAGTATTCTTTCATTGCAGCTTGAGCGCTGGGCTGAAGCTCTGAGANATACATGGCGGTTAAATGATTGATGATTTCTTGTACTCATGCTCAACAATTTTAAATCACAATAGTGTAGTGTATACTGCCAATGTACCTTGGTCAGAAGTGGAAAATGAAGGCCAATTAGTAACTACTAACTACGACTCTACGAATAATACAATATCGATTCATGTAAAGTATTTTTTGTTTACATTAAACATTGAGCTGTTGATAAAATATTGGATATGCTTAAGAAAAATTAGTGTTGTGCAAGTAATAAGATCTGAGCCATCAAATGTGTTAGTAGTGTCAACATTATGGCAATCTTTGGCAAGTGCTTGTGAAATGAGTGATAAAATCAGAAATTAGTTTTACCATGGTTGGGGCACTACAACATAAAGTTGGTTATATTTATCTTACCCTGAAAGAGAAGAGAGGGGTGCCTTCGGGAACGCGAATACATGAATGTCACTAGCTCAGTGTCACCAGTTGTTGGGTCAAGTCCGGCAACAGGCGTAACCCTCGATTTTTATTTATCTATTTTATGGAAATTTTTATTCCTATACAATCCTAAATCATGTGTCTTTCTCGTAAAGATTGAGAGCCACTAGGTTCCTCATGTTTTTTTACAAAGTACCTCCAAGTTTTAGGACCGTTTAAGATTGTTATTGTAAATAATAATAACAGTTTTTCTTAAAAAGTACTCGTTTATAAGTCGCTTTGATTTTTAACATATTTTAATTTCAAAAATGAAAATTTAAAAAATAATAATTTTTACTATACGGTCAAAACATTTAAAAGTGTGTNGCAAGAGCTCGTGCTCGTGGAAATGATCTCTTCAAGTCTGAAAGGTACACAGAAGCTTGCGCAGCGTATGGGGAAGGTCTCAGGCTTCATCCACTGAGCTCTGTTCTTTACTGCAACAGAGCTGCTTGTTGGTATAAACTTGGACAATGGGAGCGATCTCATGATGATTGCAACCAAGCCCTTAATATCCAGCCAAATTACACAAAAGCTCTTCTTCGGAGGGCTGCTTCAAACAGTAAGGTAGACTAGCTTGTCAAACAATGTAAGTGTGTTAAATCTATGTAGGGTGTTGTTTTTAAGCCTTGAGGACTAGTATTCTTTCATTGCAGCTTGAGCGCTGGGCTGAAGCTCTGAGAGATTACGAGGTGCTGAGGAAGGAGCTTCCAAATGACAACGATGTTGCTGAATCTTTATTCCATGCTCAAGTTGCTTTGAGGAAATCCCGAGGAGAAGAAGTTCATAACATGAAGTTTGGTGGAGAAGTGGAATTATTATCAGGTTTGGAGCAGTTCAGAGCCGCTATATCTTCTCCTGGCAAGTATTATTGTCTTCGTGTCTTACAATTTATAATTGATTTTCTTAGTTTGGTAGGTTCTGAAGATCATCATGGTGTGACATTTGCAGGTGTATCTGTGGTTCATTTTAAAATGGCATCAGACTCACAATGCAAACAAATATCACTATTTTTGGACAACCTATGCACCCAATATCCCTCCATAAATTTTCTCAAGGTAAATTTCCTCCTCGCGTGTTCACCATATTTGGTCTTTACAACATGAAATTAATGTTTACTAGGATTTATAAATGCACTGCAGCAAGCCTGGTATGTAGTCTGCACAGTGCAGCATTTAATATTCTGCCAATATGGTAACCACATGCAAAGTCATCTGTAATAAAGCTAATGTTATCTCTGTTTCATTTTGAATTGAAGGTGGATGTGCAAGAGAGTCCTTCGATTGCAAACACCGAGAACGTGAGGGTTGTGCCTACGATAAAGATTTATAAAAATGGAAGCCGAGTAAAAGAAATGATCTGCCCAAGTCCAGAAGTGTTGGAATCTTCAGTTAGGCACTACAGTTTCTGAAGATGTTACATCTGCTTCCTTTTGCTCTATTTAGGGTTTCATATATGGGTTCCCAAACCCCAAAATTTAGAAAGAGAAACGTAATTGTGAAAAGTGATTTTGCCAGTTTCATGTAACATAATCAGAGATACAGCAAAATAACCCCATTGAGAGTCCTCACCCCCATCCCTGGAGCCCCAAGATTAGGTAGTCACTTTTTTCCTTCCAATTATTATTTGTTCGTTCTTTCCTCATTGATCTCATTGGTTCCATGTTGCTCCTTTCTCCTTTCACTTGGTCTCTTCTACCCTCCTGTCCAGTCGTAGTATTCCCACATATTTTTTGGGTGTATAAAAGCCTCGGTTCTTAAATATATTGGGAATAATGACAAACATGTACAACTGGATAAGAAGAGAGTAGGAAAGAAACGAGGGAGAAATTGAGGGTGGTCAGCTGGTTCCTAGATGAGAATATTTACTTGTATATAATTGATGAATATATGTCCAGGGACTTGGATGTCCCGGGGCTGGATTTTCTGTCTCAGGGGTTAGGTTAACTGGGTATTGAAAGGTTATACATGGAAAACTGTTGAAAATGATGTTTATGGACAACGCCTTTCATGGTGAAGTCATCAATAAAAGGAAAAAACATCTTATCGTTTTTTATGAACTTTAAATTTGTTGGTCATTCTTTTATAATATATGCCTGATGATTGAGTTGATTGATTATTTTAAATATAACTTGTATTATATGCTGTCTAAAGATGAGCATGACTTATTTTATGTGAATTTATACATGGCGGTTAAATGATTGATGATTTCTTGTACTCGTGCTCAACAATTTTAAATCACAATAGTGTAGTGTATACTGCCAATGTACCTTGGTCAGAAGTGGAAAATGAAGGCCAATTAGTAACTACTAACTACGACTCTACGAATAATACAATATCGATTCATGTAAAGTATTTTTTGTTTACATTAAACATTGAGCTGTTGATAAAATATTGGATATGCTTAAGAAAAATTAGTGTTGTGCAAGTAATAAGATCTGAGCCATCAAATGTGTTAGTAGTGTCAACATTATGGCAATCTTTGGCAAGTGCTTGTGAAATGAGTGATAAAATCAGAAATTAGTTTTACCATGGTTGGGGCACTACAACATAAAGTTGGTTATATTTATCTTACCCTGAAAGAGAAGAGAGGGGTGCCTTCGGGAACGCGAATACATGAATGTCACTAGCTCAGTGTCACCAGTTGTTGGGTCAAGTCCGGCAACAGGCGTAACCCTCGATTTTTATTTATCTATTTTATGGAAATTTTTATTCCTATACAATCCTAAATCATGTGTCTTTCTCGTAAAGATTGAGAGCCACTAGGTTCCTCATGTTTTTTTACAAAGTACCTCCAAGTTTTAGGACCGTTTAAGATTGTTATTGTAAATAATAATAACAGTTTTTCTTAAAAAGTACTCGTTTATAAGTCGCTTTGATTTTTAACATATTTTAATTTCAAAAATGAAAATTTAAAAAATAATAATTTTTACTATACGGTCAAAACATTTAAAAGTGTGTCAAAAGTCAAAGTAATTTATAAAAAAACGGAGGGAGTAAGGAAAAAAGCGTATGACAAAATTTAAAAACAAGTTTGTGTCTAAAAGCTGATTTTAAAGAAACGAAGTCCCTCCATACTTTTAGAAAAAAATTGTTTTCAGTTTTTATAGGGAATAACTACATGTTACTATTAAATCTTCTCAAAACATTATTTTTTTAAATATCTAAAAAAAAACACAAATAAAAAATATTACGAACCAGTCATTTAATTTTTACACTGACATTTTTTTCTAACATCACGGCAGTTTTGAACAATGATAACAAACGAAGCCTTACACAGTATAACATATTCCAAACTTTGAAAAAAAAACAAGAGCATCATATGTCATGGCACAAATCTACTTTAAAAGTCAGGTCAATAGACACACATCAGCTAGTACGCTTCAATAATTTTAAGCTCTCCACCTGCTCAATAATCCTATTAACAGGGTAGTGCATCTATTGTTATTATTGGAGTAGATGACAGTCCAACCCTTTGCTGTGCACTTAACGTGTAATAAGCACCTAACTAATATACGATACAACAGTAAATATTGTGTGCGTGAACTAGACAAAGTTTCCATTGAACCAGTATACATTACAGCCAGATGAATTGGTCGTATACCTGTTTCAACAGCTTCCGTATCATTGTCTTTCCAATGCTTTGCAATGTTTTCAGACAAAGGATATACTGTATTAATTTCACCCACAATTTCGCACACATTACACATATACTGTATACTAGTAATAGTTATTGCATAACAGAAGTACTGTATAGTTTGAGTAATTGCAGAACATGATATAGTACGTGGCCAGCATCATTTAAAACCAAAACATCCATATCAAAACCAAAACATAGATACAAATGCTTTTATTGTGCCATTATGAAAGTAACAAAATCACACTATTAGTGCCACTAATCCCCGAGAGCTTAAGCGCGACATGGTGAGCTTACAACAGAAAATAAACAGAACACTTGAAAGTGATATCACCGTTTTTAGGGGATGCCTTGATTACGAGTTAAATATAGCTCAGCAACATGATACAAAACACACAGTAACAAGTTTAACCAGTATTCTGCATACCAGCAGCAATACCCTTCATGGTTAAGATGAGTGTGTCCTCCAAGCCAGGGGCATACTCACTTGTCGGGTTCAGATCCACTAGTTCCGAAGCTGTTTTGTTTTCCATGTACTCTCTAGATATATGAGGCCTAAATGTCACGTTATAGCTAGGGTCACGAATCCGCTTTAGTGTGTAAGCCTGACAAACATTCAAGGTTGTAATGTAGGAGTCACGCAGCCGTAGACGTTGCTTCAAGGTTGGATCTCCTTCAAGAATTTCCCTGTGCCCAGCAATCTGCAAAAAGAGAACTTGTAATTAGATATGTCAAAAAATAAAAATGGATGTTTTCCACAAGTTGTTACAATCTTTATACATAAATCATAAATATATCACTTTTCCTTATGAAGATATTAATAAATTTTGATGAAATGGACAGCATTCAGCAGAGTGCGCATTACTTTTTAGTTGAGATAACTGAGGAATATAGAGAATCTGTTAAAAATAAATGTACCTTGAGGAGAAGGCTTTTTGTTTCCTCGTAGTTAGACCTCAATTTTTCACCGAATGACCATAGATCTTTAGAAACGAGAAGTTTGTCATTTAATGCAGCAATGCCAGGGTCTCCCTTGGCAAACACCATTTCAACTAAATCAATGGTGACCCGGAAGAAAGGCCATTTTTTGTACATATCCTGCAACATATGTAGATTCTTGACATCTTTCTGGATGATATATTTGAATGCTCCTCCAAAGCCAAGCCAAACTGGGAGATGAAACCTGGTTTGTGTCCAGGCAAAGATCCAGGGAATAGCTCTGAGCGATTCAATACCACCACTTGGCTTTCTTTTTGATGGGCGACTTCCAATATTCATACGCCCGTACTCCATTTCAGGTGTGGCCTACAATCATAGTGAACAAACAGATGGTCAATTACACTTACTAAATAGCACAAGAGAATATGCTGAAACAAGGTTCAGATTGGTTCTCACAAGGCGGAAATACTCGACAAATCGTGGTTCCTGGAAAACTACTTTACGGTACTCCTCTGTAGCAACAACAGCCATTTCATCCATAAGTGCACGCCATTCGGGTTTTGGTGAGATTGGTGGACGCATACCATGCTCAAGGGTAGCAGCAGTAAAACGCTGAAGTGTTCTGAAACACAAGTGCTCCTCCCCGAATGACTGTTCAATAACTTCACCCTGAACTGTAACACGGAGTGATCCATGAACTGTGTCAGGAGGTTGAGACAGAATAGCAAGATGGGTAGGGCCACCTCCTCTCCCAACCGTTCCCCCTCGGCCATGGAACATTGTTAGCTTCACACCATACTTTTTGGCTACATTAATAAGTTCCTCTTGAGCCTTATATAGTTGCCAGGCTGCTGAAAATCGCCCAGCATCTTTCCCGGAATCCGAGTACCCAATCATGACTTCTTGCTTTCCATTTATCCTATTCATGTACCAATCAATGGAGAAGAGCCGAGCCACAGCGGCAGGAGCAGCCTCTAGATCAGCAAGTTTCTCAAAGAGAGGAACAACCCTCAGTGGTTTCTTTACATGACATTCACGTTGTAGAAGCTCCACGGCAAGCACGTCAGACGGTGCTGTGGCCATTGAGATGATGTAGGCTCCAAAGCAGTCTGAGGGGAGCTCTGCTATAACATGCAATGTATCCAAAACGTCAGCAATTTCTTCAGTTTTTGGAAGATCGGCACCAAACAGAGGGCGCTTGCCAGTAAGTTCAGCCAAAAGCCACTCCTGTCTGCGTTCTTCAGACCATTCTCGGTAGGAACCAATTTCTAAGTGATTGGTAATGGCATCAAGGACATCAGTGTGCCTATCTGATTCTTGTCTGATATCAAGCCTCACTAGTGACAGCCCAAAGGTGGATACTTGCCTTAGAAAATCAAGAAGGCTTCCATCAGCAATTGGCCGGTCTCCACAAGCACACAGTGATCTGTAGCATAGTTCAAGAGGTTCCAAGAACTACATAAAATTAAGAATTTCATTAGAATAATATCAAAATATGAAGATATTCTATAAGGCTGGATAAAGAAGCTTAGGCAGCAACATGAGTTATCACATGATACACAACCAATTTCAATAAGTTTAGACATAACAGTGAAAAGGAATAAACCAGACAAGCTATAAATAGCTACAGTTATTAAGCTTAAGAATNTAACATGAATTATCACATGATACACAACCAATTTCAATAAGTTTAGACATAACAGTGAAAAGGAATAAACCAGACAAGCTAAATAGCTACAGTTATTAAGCTTAAGAATATTACTAAAAAATTAGCAACATTTTTTAAAAGAAGAGTATATGTTTGTGTTTAAACTATACTTGCTCAAGACTTGAAAAACAGAAAACAATGAATACCTGCTCAACATTGGTGTATGTTGCCTCTTCTGCAATATCAGACGTTTCATGTGACAATAGATGACGTGAACGTTCACGAGTATGATACAACTTATCCCTAACGTCACCAAGAATAACTCGGTAAGGTTCACTTGCAGGAACCTGTTTCCAAAATTCTGAAATACGAATAAATATATCAATAGTGATTTTGGGATGAGCAAACAGACATGGAAAACATCTTCTCAAATTATGTTCTGAGAGATGACCTCTTTGCTTACAAAGAATATTTGAGAAGAGCAATGAGCAGTTACCAAACACGGTGTCACTTTTTTTAGCTCTACTCTCTGAACATTATGAACAATATAAGACATAAACTCCGTAAAATATTGCTGCTACAATTACCTATGTAGTGTTTGGTATCTCTTTTGGAAGATCTATGAAGTTCCTCTGCCCGAACACGAAGCTCGTCACTACATCGCCACATAGACATCTGACAAAGAATATGGCATTAGAATCATAATTACAATTAATTAGAACTTAAAACTCTGCTAGAAATTAAATATTGACGTGCATGGTTAATTGTTTTATACCTCAAACATGAGATCCTCTATTTGTGAAAAGTACACGTTGGCTGCCATCATTCGGGCCAATAAGCAAACATCCCTGGTTACTTCAGGAGTGACCCTTGGGTTACCTGAAATTCATTTTAAGCATAAGGGATAGGACACCACCACATAATAGTTTACTTCTGTTCATTAAGACTTTTGGCTGACTAAATAAAAAATCATGCAAGTGAAATGAGAAAAAATTAATCAATTATTATTGTTAACATTCTTTTTTTTTCNTCATAGCACTCTTGAACCTTCACAGATCAAACACCAGAATCACTTACATTAGCTACACGAGATGAATCAACTTTTAGTAAAACCTTTCTCATATGACAGTGTAGGCGTGTAGCATAGTGTAAGTTACTGCATTAAAGAAATTGAGTATCAGACATAATTATATCACAAATTCAGTATACAATTTCGGGGTAACTGAAAATTTGTACGGAAAAGTGACCAGTCCACGAAATCATAACAAAGATACAATCTTTACACCAAATTTAAACATATCCATCCTTCACNTTTAATTTAAGATGAACTAGAAGATTCACGTGAATTTGCGTTTAATAAAGGGCACAAAATTATAATAATACAGCACCATTTTTAAAGTATAAGAACAGATATATGTAACAATCAATCAGAAAAGGATCAGTACCATCANTCCAAACTTTATCATGAAACTCAAGCACAATGCTACAAATATATCCGATTTCACAATATAGTTTAACACAATTCATTGAACTAATACACAATTAAGATGTGAAAGAATCAGTACCTACTATGATCAGTATAAGTAATTATCAACATTAAATCAATACATCAAACAAATAACATAATCAACACAAACACACACACACACACACAAATAAGAGGATAAAATAAGTATCGTTTCCTTGAGATCTTCACCATGTAAATCTTGAAGAATATCAAGAAATCGATCCAACAAGAGANTTGCAAAATTTTCATAGATGCATTAAGTTCTGAGCATAGTTGGCCGCCACAAACAAGTCAAAAATAGCCCATCTGTTTTGTTGACAAAAGTAATGCAGCTTAGACTTCANTAGTCTCAATTGAGCATCAATTGAAGCAAGCTTCTCCAATTTTTTACTATCCATTCTTCACTAACCCTGAAACTAAAATCACTTATCCACATCAGTCATCATATATACACACAAATACGTAACACCCACAAAAAAAGATTTGAACTTGATCATGACCCATCAATCAGGGACCCATAAAAAGTAAAATGAGACGATCACACATACTATAATATAGAGAAAATTACAATATAGTGGACCAAAGAGTCCAAAGTGATGATTTTTATGAAAGACCCAACAAATATAGAGTGAATTTGTGTAATGTAAATACATTATACATACATACCTGTGTGTATGAAAGTATTGAAAAGTGAGAAATGAAGCACAAGAAGGCGGGGAGAGAGTTGAAGTTGAGATCTAAAGCTGACCGCTACTAGCTTTATATAGAAAAAAAGCTTCCAAGAATATTGTGTATGTATAGGTTATATGTAAGTAAAGAGTTGTATGATAAGCAATCAGTCACTCAGAAGAGAATCTTGGCAGGAATATATAATTTTACATAACCTTTATTAATTATTACATATATTTAGGCATCGAGATTGCAAAATATTTGCAATATACTTGAATATTGATATTTATATATACATAAATTACTCTTATATTAAAATAATGCAATATTTTTTTGTATCAATATTCGAGTATATTGTAAATATTTTTTTGCTATATTGAAAAAAATGACAAATCTTAATTGATTTCAGTTGGTTATGAGATTGAAATAAATGACTTTTTGTAAATATGAGAGTTGAAATTTATGTATATATAATTTTAATTTTGTGAATTTTTTTGGTAGATTAAAATTTAATTAAATTAAAATATTGCTAAACTAGAATTTGAAATATGATAATTATATATTGTTAAGTGAGCATTGAAATACTAATAAAAAAAGGAATTAAATGCATTTTTATTTGTAAAAAATTGATAAGAGAAGAGACGTACTCCGTGTGTAATACTGGGGAGTCTGCGAGTCAAATAAGTCACCATCCAATAAAAGGTTGCAAAGTGGAGATTCCCAACTGCCCAACATTTTAATAGGAATATAGGTTATACCTTCAAATATGCTTTTAGGCTACTTCTAACAGGTAAATGAAAACTAAATTCGCACCTCTTTTTTTAATTAGGGGTGAGATAGTCTAATAACAACGGTTTATTTATCATCGTCTCAGTATTTAAATTTATTTTTAGTTTATTTGACCTCTAAAATTTAAAATTTAATTTAATATAGTACACATCGAACAAGTTTAAAATTTGACCTCGAAAAGAACATTTCGCAATAGGAAAAATGGCTTACGCTGCACCAAAATGTAAATGTTAAAAATAAAAATAATAAACATCATGCTAAGACTTTTGATTCGGCAGAGTAAATATAACATTTTTAGATTAAAAACTATAAATTTTTTAAATATATATATATTGGTCTTTTTGAGTGTATGAAGAGTTTCAAATCATTATTCATTGGCTTTCTTCTCGTACCTAAAAAGACATATTGACAGCTAAACAATTAACCTAAACTTACATAATTAACCGTCGTGATGTGCCAGTCGCGATCGAGGACCATCTATAAGATAAGAGTAGGTTAGGAACTCAAAAAATTGTTCCTAAAATTTTCTCAAATAACGTGGCATAATACTTAATAAATTTTAATTCATGGACGCATATATATACATGCAGGGTTTTATATTATTATTAAGAAAATTACCATTTATCTATATGACATTTGGAAATGATTTTGAATTTTTTTTGAAATCACTAGCATCTCTCATACTCAAATTGTTTACTAACCCGTAACTAACGTCAAAATCCCGTTAATTAAGATTAATTCACATTTTGTTTGACTCAGGCAGGTTATATCTTATACGTTGATAAGTATAATTTTTTTGTTTGACAAAAAAGGTTGATAAGTAGTGTGGATTATTAAGAAAATGTGCCATATTCTTATCCTATCACCACTGCTTATTTAAATATTAAGGATTTTGTTAATTTATGTAATGAATAATTTATATGTTAATATAAATATATATTATATTTATAGATTAGTTTATAGATAACATAAACATGCCTAAATAAGGGGCACATTATTGTTCTATTATTATCTGTTGCTTACAAATAATGCAATATATTTTAGTTAGTTAGGTTGACTTGTTACTCTAGTAGTAATGGCTACTTATCAACAACTAAGACTCCATTTGGTAGTGTTATTGAAAACTGTTGTGTTATGAGAAAAAATACGGGTGGAAAAAGTGATGTCAGGAAAATTAGATGAATGTTTGGTAATTTTTTTGATTTATGCATATTTTGAAATATAATACTTAAAAATAATATTTTTGAGAAGATTTGATGATGAAACTGAATCTACTTCCTGCAAAAGCTGAAAGCTGCTTTTTCCAGAAGCGTGGGAGACATGTTTTTGTTAACAGCAGTTTTTAGACCAAAAGCGCTTTTCTAGACAGTAGCTTTTAGAATTTAACAAACACAGTTTTTCAGCAAAAAACTGATGTAGTTATCTATAACATCAATACCAAACGGGACCTAAGTTTATTTTTATATAAAAATAATCTACAATAACTTTGTTTTTATCTTTTATACGGGCATGGAACCAACTATTCACTATTCTGACAACGCATGTTAATGAACACTTGACTTTAAAATAATATCATAAAATATTATTTTTCATTGAAAAATGCTAGAGTCCCAAAATTATTTTCCAAAAACATTCCCAAAAAATACTTGTATAATTTTAATTGGTTATCAAAACAATAAATGAGATGGACCCCTTGTGCATTCAAATTAATACACGAATTAAAATTTTCTATTCTGCCACGTCACTACTGCCACATCATTTTGAAAAAATATTTTGGGAATTTTGTTTGGTTCCCTAGCATTACTCTTTTTCATTACATGTAGTCATGTAGAGCACTTTATCTAGAGTAAATTATACGTGATTCTATACTCGTATACAATGTCTTGTAAGTTGTAATTTATGAATTGTTGATGAAATTAATATTAATTGAACATAATTTGTGGCGTTTAACTTGAGAATATTCCAAGTATTTTACAATATTTCCAAGTCAACATTGTCAGATGAGTGCGTGAAATATGACCGGAGATTTCACGTTTGATTTGGTCGCCTGTCTATTCTTGTTGGTTCATTGTGCCTGTCTTTTGACTTTGTGGTAGTTGATAAGGTACCATAAATCTTGCAAATTTTGTCCATTATTATCCATCAGCATACATAGCTTATCACGCCTTTCCTTGATTTTCTTGTTCTCTTTATACATGCTTAGTGTTTTATTGTGATGCGTATAGAATCAATCGACATAATTTAAGGAAAGAACCAATAAACAAAGTAAAATTAAACGAGCTAATATAAATTTTAAAGTACTCCACCCATTATTCTAAAAATTGGTGATTAATCACGATTAATCCCGATTTATCACTGATTAATCCCGATTAATCATCAATTAATTTCTGTTCAGTAACTCACCGAACTGATTAAATTTTGGATTATTCAATTAATCATTCTAATTAATACCCGNTCCCGATTTATCACTGATTAATCCCGATTAATCATCAATTAATTTCTGTTCAGTAACTCACCGAACTGATTAAATTTTCGATTATTCAATTAATCATTCTAATTAATACCCGGTTTATATAATTAATACATATTCTGTGTCTTTATCGACTAAATCCGATTTTCATTTTTTTACAACAATGCTCCAACCGAATACAAAGAGTATCATAGAACGGAAAGAAAGAAGTGCAATATTGCTTTTAGGTCAATAAAACAACGAATGTGAAAAATATGCAACTGAAATTAGAGAAACTTTAATGGAGGATCCCCTGTTCATATTTTGAGTTAAGTAAAAAATCAATATAGTCATTTTACATTAGAATTAGATTAAAGATACATTTGAAAGAGGATTAGATAACCAAAATGGTAAGGGTTTATTATCTGTCGTCCCATATTTTTATTTTTATTTTAGTTCATTTCAAGAATTTATCAGAATAAATACTCATTTTGCAAGGACATAAGTCTAATTATTCAAAAAAAGATAAATTTGAAACACTGTAATTCTTTCGTATCAGTGTACATATTATTGTTTCCAATTTGGGAAAAAATAAAAACAATATAACAATAAAAAATATAAATAAACTAATTTACTTAAATTATATATGTACGAGTTAAACGGATAACAAAACATATTACAAGGTTTCGCTGAATTGTAAATTCTTAAAACCAAATTTGTATATTATAGTTGTCCAGAAAAAAAGAGTATTCCAAACCCATTAGGTTGTGTTTACTTGGTGAGAATAGAATGAGTAAGAAATAGAATGAAAAATTATAAACAAATTGCATGAAAAAAGAAAAATGCATGAGTGAAAATTTAGGGGTCGTTTGGTGTTGTTTGGTTCAGGAGTTTATGAAATGAGGTATGAGTTTAGAATGGATAAAACCCATACATCATGTTTATTTCAATTTTTTTAAATTTCAACCATATACCTCAAATCCATAAGGTATGAGTTTTTGATACCTAACGGGGATGTGGGTATGAGGAAAAAAATTAGGTATCAATTTTAATATTGATAATTAATATTAATGATAATAAAATGATAATAATATATACAATCAAGCATTACTAATAATAAAAAAATTTATTTATAATTTTTATATAATAATACTAACTATTAATTTAATAATACTTTAAATTAAATAATTTCATTCCATAACTAAACCAAACACATGATATTAATAATAAAATTTCATCCTCATACCACTATATCCCGATTCCTGGTACCAAACTCATACCTCTCATGAACCAAACGCAGAATGGAGCATTCCTTCCAAAACATGTGAGTTGGAATTTTGAGATAAATAATTGGAATGGAATGAAAGAAAGAATGAAAATTATAAACATTTTCTCTAATCTCATTCAAATAAGAGCATAAATTTCATTTCATTCTCCCCTCATCCCATTTAGATATACATGCACAGGAACATATTCTAAGTTTGACAACTTAACGGTGTTATCACNCATTCAAATAAGAGCATAAATTTCATTTCATTCTCCCCTCATCCCATTTAGATATACATGCACAGGAACATATTCTAAGTTTGACAACTTA
>QRFB01003595.1:0-13159 GCA_008931105.1 Oenanthe javanica
GACAAACTAATTACTCATATCACTAGCGTTGCCAAGAGCAGTTAAAACATGTAGTTTGGCTTTGCTACTCCTGTATTGATAGGAACATTATATATTTAAACTCTTATTCCAAAACCACCCTGATATACACGCAACATAAACCACAAATGCATTCTAGAAGATTAGGTTAAATATTGTAATGTTTTACTGTAATACAGTAGTACCGACCATCTCATTTCGCATTTATAATTCCTTTTACTTTCTTTAAGAACGTTCGTTGTCTCAAGGGTCTGTTAACGTAGCTTTGATATGGCCTGAAGAGGGCTATGAATATTCCCTCCGCAACTTAATCCCCTGTTCTTGTATGAGTGTAAAACCTGGATCAATTTAGTCAAAAAACACAAACTCTACAATATCCAACGGCAGACATGAAAAATCAGTTAAGTGATAAACAAAATTCAAGACACAAACACTATAAACCTGGTTGTGTCTCAAAATTTCATAAATAAAAGTCATACATCCTCAACTAGAAGGTACATGATTGCTACATATTCAAACATTGAGCTTAAATATTAACATTTCATGGTCCAAAAGACATAATAAATCAAAGTTGGTTGATATTCAAGCTAATCCAGTACCCAATTAGTTTCCAATATTCTGGGACTTNATCAAAGTAGGTTGATATTCAAGCTAATCCAGTACCCAATTAGTTTCCAATATTCTGGGACTTGTTGAGGATCACACCCTCATACTTCACTTGAAACCATTTCATTGCATCCTCCTTGGTAACTCTGTGCTGGATTCCGACACGAGATTTGCATCTACGGCGACGTCCAACACGGTAACCCGGACGCTCAAGCACAACATAGAAATCCATACCATAAATACCAGTAGAAGGATCATACCTGAAAAACAGAGGATATATTAAATAAGAGAGCTAAAACCAACTTCATTAAACCGATCATGTTAGTCTGGCTTGAAGACTTGACATTGAAGGTCAGAAATTAAACTGTGGTTAAAAAAATCCACAAACTATCGTAAGCAGAAAACAAGTTGTTCTACAAGTAAAACATAAAATTCACTGCCTCTGAATACTGTTGCATGTAATCTACAACTTCTCAATACATAAGAAGATATAAACATGGTTTATTGACAAGTTATGTCGAGTAATCTACAAGTTCTCAATAAATAAGAAGATATAAACATGGTTTATTGACGAGTTATGTTCATGTGAAATTAAAAAATAAAAAAGATCTGCCTTGCTAATTAAAAACTAAAGTCTGGCCTATTTTTCATAACATGTTCATTTTCTTCATATTGAAGAAGTTTAGCTACTTAAATCTGATGGAAAATGTTATGTATCATATGCTTTGGAAAATCAAAGATACAATTTACATTGGATCACCATAACAAAATGCATTCTTTCCTATCTCTTATTCTAACCATGAGGGAGGAAAAACTAAATTACTATGCCCTGTCAATCTCTCATGAAATATATAAAGAAAATAAACATCTGAGCACTATGACATTTTCAACTCCCATTCTTATCTTCAGCTTATGGGTCCATTTTGATGTTTATATTCAATGCTTAATTAAGCACGAAAACATTAAATGATTAATGGTTTCCTGCTTTTATATAACACTTGATGTTTATATACATTTGTCAGTTGGATATAAACACTTGATCTTAATAATGATGAATGGCTCATATATTCCTAAGTAGCAAAAATATAATATAATATAAAAAATACAGAACAGCTTACTTGATTCCAAGATCGATGTGTTCCTGGATACCAAATCCAAAACAGCCGGTGTCACTGAAATTCTTTCTCAACAGTTCATACTCCTTAACCTTCAACCCACTCTCTAGGAGCTGCATGGCCTTTTCACCCCTCACAGTTACATAACATGCAATCTTCTCATTACGTCTGATACCAAAAGACCTCACAGTGTACCTCGCTATAAATTGTAAAACCAAACAAGGACAAACTCAATAACTGATGTCGAGTAAAATAACAAAATTAGTAAGCCGAGATGAGTCATTACCCTTGTAGTCTCCCGCAAAACAAAACCAACTCAACTAGTCTAACTACCGAAACAAACTCGAATATAAATAATCAAATCCAAAGCTAGAAGTAGAATGAAGGCAGTCGATAACTAATTAATCAAGTAAATCAGAGTAACATAAGCAGACAATCGAAAGAAAAGAGGATACCTTTGGAGAAAACAGGGGATTGTCCACTGAGTTGTTCCAACACCTGTAAATTACAACAGGAATAATAAATACAATAAAATGATGATTCTGTAATATAAACAAAACACACACAGAGAGACACAAAAGAGTAGAGTACCTTGGAGGCTCTGGTGAGTCGATCTCCACTCTCACCAACAGAGATATTAAGGACCAGCTTCTGGACCTTAATCTCTCTCATGGGGTTGGCTAATTTTCTATCGGATGCCTGTTATTTAATACGTATCACATTCATCAGATTAATTAAAATATATAATTACAAGCATGCATTACGTGGAACTACAGGCATATGTATGACAAGTAAAAGTGAGAGATGAGATACATACCATAGCGATCTAGCAGATTGGGCAGCGGTGGGCGGAAATGGCGAAACAAGCAGACGCACAATATCCCAAACCCTGTTTTATATTCACTTTTGGTACCAGTCGGGAGTTAATTAGGGTTTAGCTCTTGGGTCTCTGCTATTGGGCCTTCTGGACCGCTATAACTGGCCTTTCAGCCCATTCTATATTATAAATTTTATATTTTTCTTTATAAATAAGAATTAATGAACATATATTAAAAATAAAGAGTGCAACATTTAAAGTATAAAATTGATAAATAAGAAATTACTAAGTTATATATTTATATGGATTTGAAGAATTTATATCTCATATAATATTAATAAGATCCATTATAAATTACATAATATTTGAGAATTATTTATGTTATTCCCCAGAACAATGCCAATATAATTTATAGAACGGGGTTGAATACAAATTATCAAAACTTTTTATGTTTTAATAATTGTTCTTAGAGTTTATGTGTTTAAGAGAAGATATATGAACAATGAAACTGAAACTAAATTGAGCAAATATATTTTAAAATTACTGATGGATTGGTTTTTTCATCAGTATATATTTTGCTTAATTTTTTTAGGTTAATAAAACTCAGTTGCGTTTACAAGATTAGAAAATAAATCAACTGTTCTTACAAAGTACTCTAAAGTTGAACCGTTGATTCAAGAATATTTTCTAACTTGTATATTTTCTAACAATGTTACCACACTTATTTATACACTACAATTGTGTTTATAATACCTAGAAAGAGTATATAATAATTAATCTAAACTATGATTGTTTCTAATCTGTCTTTCCTTTTGCCTTTTTCCATTTCTGGAAAAGCACTTCGGACTTGGAAAGACAGATTCAACTTGAGTGTTCACAGTCATCATAGACTGTCTTCCATGTGTGTGCTTTTGTCTATCAACTTGTGTTGTCCCAATCAATTAATAATTTGATGTTAAGCATATCAATTGATTCTTCATTTTATCCACTGATATTCTTCTTCGATTGATCTTTATATCCATCGATTGATAAATGAAGACTTATCGATTGATAGATGTTATCAATCGATATATCAATCGATGTGTCTTCATATCAGTTGATGGTCTTCAATTCTTTGACTTGGCTTCTTCAATTGAACTTTTATCCATTGATGCTTTAATATCAATTGATCATCTTTCACTTGTATAATTTTTCTATCTTCAAATATTTACAATTTGACAGTCTAAGTCACACATCAGTTGGTGATCTATATTAATCGACTATAACATCAATTGACTTACACCTTATCAATTGAAATAAACTAAGTACACCTATGTTACACTCCATATTATCAGTTGATTCAGATAAAAATTTCAACTAATAAATGGTTTTCCGATCAATCGATATTTATAATTTTCATATCAATTGATCAGTTATATCAATTAAAATTTCTATGATTCTAAGATTAAAGTTATCATCAGTTACATAGTTACATGTAGATTCCTAACAATTTAAATACTAAATTGAGATCCTACTTAATTCTTTAATTATTTGTGGAGTTGGTGATATGAGTTATTAAGAATTGATTATTTAAATAATAGTAATGTTAGAGGCAAAAGAATAAATTTCAAAATTCTTTACAAATTTATATGTATTCAGGGGATTTGATTTTATTTATTGATAAACAATAAATTATAATATAACAATTTATTAATAAAAAAATCGAGACACAATGAAATTGAAATTATCTGCTACTTGCCCATTTGACAAGTTTGGTTGCTACTTGGCTTGACAGTGTGTACAACCATGGTATTGGACCTCTTGTTAATATATAATAAAAATTTAAGTCAGAATGTTCAACCAGCTTGCAAGTGCATGAAGAGTTTTCTTTCCGTAATCTAATTATTATGAGTTTTGGTCTCTGACAAGTGATAGTTGACCAATCTTCTATCCGTGTTTTTTTTCGTAAATAAAAAAAACCCTACCTAGTTCTGCAGAAGCGCAGATAGATGATGTGACCCCTGAATTCACAAAATTTTCACGTGTTAATACTATATCTGCGAAAAATTATAGCGGATAGATAGTTAAGACAATCAATTGTCAGGGACGGGATCCAATTATTATTTGCCAAGTATCTTCTCTTCTTCGTCTTTTGCCTGACTAAAAATATGTATATATAGCATTTTGCCTACTGTTTTGTGATAGTGGTTTTAAAAATAAAACTATTCTATCAACAAAAAATAAAAAATAAAAATAAATACTTACGTACATAGCTCTTGACCTCTTACTATTAAGGAGATAATATTATGTATCACACAAAATTTTATTTTATACCCACCATTCACTTTAATTTCTTAGAGATGGGAGGATATACAGTAGGGGATGGAGATAGGGGAGAGTATAGGCCGGTTCGGTTCGGAGGTAAAACTGGAATCGAAATCATATATTTTCGATTTTAACCGAATTATCGGTTTCAGTTTTTAAATGTCGGTTCGGTTTCGCTCGGTTCGGTTATAAAACCGGATAAAATAAAAATGGGAAAAAAATTAATTTAAATAAATAAAACGTAATTAATTAAAAATATTTTTTTACATTTAAATTTTAAACAAATTAAAGTCTTTATGAAAAATAAAAAGTAATTAATTAAAAAAATATTTTTTTACATTTAAATCGAAAAACATATAAATTCAATAGTCAAGACATGGCCTCAAGGCCTTACTTTGATTCTAATGTTAAGGTCATACAGGGATGCACAATGTTAAGGTAAAATGAAAAAAAAAAGGGATAAAAAATAGCAAAGGAACACAAAATTATATAATAACAAATATGTTTCCTATAGCAAAGTCTTGGTGACAGAGTACAAGCTTTTGTTTGGTTGCTGGGATTTATCCTGTAAAAAGCAAACAAGTCGAGCATTCAGCTCGTAGAGATCAAAGGGGTGTCAACACGCTTTTAAAGTGTTAATAGGCAGTAGTGACTTAAACAGTTAAACATCTACTTAAAAGAAATTTACCACTCGATCAATATAATATATATATATATATATATTTAAAATTTGTATACAAATTATATATTATAAATTTATTTATTTTAATAATCGGTTCGGTTCGGTTTTTNCCACTATATCTCTCCCTTGAAAACTTTGTGAACTCTGACAATTCTCATTCTGCTGTTTGCTGCTTGTTGGATTAACCATCTCAATTCCATCATCAGTTTTAATCTCAATAATCACCGATGACAATCTCGATCTTTCATTGTCTTGTTTCCCTTGTGTCTCCATATATATTAAGGCTTATTATAACCTGATCACTATGCAGAGCACAAATTTATATGATGATATTACCATGAATATGTATTATAATATAATTCTTGTGTTTGTCGGGGGGCGAGAGAAGTTTATAATAATTTCAGAAGAAATTCCGTCGAAACTTGAGGGCACACGTTTTGGTTACTTGAAAAGGTGGCATTAGACTAAAGATTAACAAATTAACAAGCAATGAATAAAAATAATTAGTGACATAAAAAATGATAAATAGACAAGTACTACATAATAATATTTATCTTAATAATCAGTATATTANTTCGATTCGGTTTGAATCTATAACCGGAACCGATCAATCGGTTCAAATTTTAATTTTTCGGTTCGGTTTCGGTTTTATTCGGATCGGTTTTTACCGGTTTTCTCCGATTTCGGTTTTATCACTAATTTTTTTTATAAAAATATGAAAATGTTTCCTTAAAAATTAAATTTTATAAGAGTATATATTCAAAAATAATCTGATACTCTCTAAAAAAATTTCTGAATCCACCGACCACGCAAGAAGAGATACAAAATTTAGAAAATTTATTTAAGAGTTGTACAGATATATAAACGAGTTATATTGGAATAAAAAAATCATTCGTTTCTTGTTTCTTTCTCCAACCTGGGTAAATATTCTGGAATGTTTTTTCGGTGGAATAACAAATTTTGTTTGGCCAAAAAACAAAAAAACTTAAATGAGATGCATGCTCATATTGTCAACTATTTTTGATCAAAAGATAGACTGATAGAGCGATAGTCCGATAGACTAAGGTATGACGAGTAGGTGAAGGCCAATATGCAATCGTTTGGCTTTGTTGTATATATTGACATATGAATGGAATTGAATAAGATGAATAGAAACAGAGTGGGATCATAACTCTGTACTAAAGACAGTCGTATATGTACATAGTCAGAACAAGTTAACGCGAAAGAGCCAAGGAATTATGAAGGCAAGNCATAATAATATTTATCTTAATAATCAGTATATTATAGTAATAAAAATAAACTTCCAGGCCTGAGAATGTGAGAATGCTTTGATTGGAAGAAAGCAGAGAGAGATGCAGCAGTCCCGAATAAATTTTCCAGGGACAAATAAAACAACTCACAAGTCGCGTTCCTTGTTGTTGAGATGGACCCCGTAATTACTTGTATCTTATTTCTATTAATGCTACTAGCAGTTTATACTTTATACGTTGTCTCCAGCTGATTATATATATTATTCAGAACGCTAGCATCACACATTTATACCAAAACAATTTGCTTCTATTAACGTGCTAACATTTTCGCTGTCCTCATCTTGAATTAAAAATCTAACAAGTATCTGATGATGAAATTATCTATAAAATTACCCCAAGTCGGAATTGATCTTATGTTATATATTAATACGGTGATTTTTTCTCTTCAAAAATCATTTAAATTGTACAAGCAAAATCAAAAAATAAGGATGAAATTCTCTCTCCTGCACCGAAACAAAAACTTATCGTTGCATTGAAAAGGTAACAAAAGGATAGAATTTACACATATTTATGAATGAATATTTATATTAAATGTACGAATAATACTATATTGCAAATGGAGGTCAATTTGTCAAATACAGTTTGCCGATAAATTACGGCATTTATATTTTTAATATTAATATATAAATACACACATATATACATATTCAGCGAGAAACTACTTATTTGAGTAACTGATGAATTAATTCATATTTTATAAGAATTTAATTAACAAATAACTATAGAAGACCACATAACATATAAAAAATCATACAACACCAAAAATAGCTGCAAAACAAATAAAAAATTACATAATATACAAAAAATATAGAACACAAATTACAGAATACTAATACTGAATAGTTTTATGTAATTTTGTGTGCTATATTTTTTGTATCTTATGTAATTTTTTTATTTGTTTTGTGATTATTTTTTGTGTTCCGTAGTTTTTTCTATGTTCAACAATTTTTTCACATGTTCTGTAATTATATTTGTTGTCGGTTCAGTTACTCAACTAAGGGAGTTCCTCATTGAACCTAAGCCTATATATATATATATATTATATATTAAAATTTTATTTATTATAATATAAACCTAAAATGTGTATGTATATATATATATATTAAATAGAAATTTAATTATTATAACTAAATTTTACGAGTTCAAACAATATATATATATTACTTAATATATTTAATTTTTAATTATTATTTCTAATTAATTTATTATCATTAACCTTTTTAATAAATTCACATAAAACACAAAAATATATTATATGTATATTAACATAAGTTCACAATTTAAAAAATTCCTCCGCTGAACTGTACGCAAAATATAGCCATTTTACCCCTTTAGTCTTTAAAGTCGTCATTAGTATTTACTGTCTCCTCCTCCTCCTGTTTTGTTGGAGACCTTCGTGGTTCTTCCTTTTAATGAAAGTTGCAGTTTTGTTTATAAAAAAAAACCCTCTTCCGATTAATCAGTTTAATCGTTTCTAAAAAATGATGTATTTAGTGGTCGAATTATTTTCAACTACTTTTTGTGTTGACTTCAAACTAGAAAAAACAAAAACAAATTTCGCGAAAACAACCTCTTAGTAAAATGTCTATATTATTCCAATACAATATATTCTGTTGGGAAAATTAAAAAAAAAATCTAAACACAACAATGAGCAGTTATATGATGAGCATTAACAAAAACAGACAGATACGAATTACAAAACAAACACGAAGGCAAATAANAAAAAAAAAAAAACCTCTTCCGATTAATCAGTTTAATCGTTTCTAAAAAATGATGTATTTAGTGGTCGAATTATTTTCAACTACTTTTTGTGTTGACTTCAAACTAGAAAAAACAAAAACAAATTTCGCGAAAACAACCTCTTAGTAAAATGTCTATATTATTCCAATACAATATATTCTGTTGGGAAAATTAAAAAAAAAATCTAAACACAACAATGAGCAGTTATATGATGAGCATTAACAAAAACAGACAGATACGAATTACAAAACAAACACGAAGGCAAATAAGATATTAATTAGTGACTGTATATACGACTGAAAAGATAGAAAACTTTGCTCTAACATAAACTATACGCATACACAATCAATAGAACAACTGAGTCGCCAAGTCTTATAAGAAGTCTAGATTTTGACTGTTCTTGAAGAGATAATTGCCCTACTACGTCGTGTTGAGTTGCAGCAATATCACTTTCAGGATAAAATAACACATAATACATCGTTCACAGATACGTAGCACTCAACAGCGATCTGCACATCAGTTCGCCCAGAAAACCTGTGTATACTATATGTATATGTGTGTAGGAGATACAAAGTATGACTGCTAGTGTTTTTCAGACTTATGTCAAAACTTGTCTCACATTTTATCTCCAGCATTTTTATGTAAATATAATACAATAAAACGTAACAGTAGATAAAACATTAATTAAAATAATTATTCTGACTTTAATAGAATATATTTCAGAATCAGCGAAATTCGTAACAGCCATCAGAGTTTACCAAACTCTGATTAATCCATCATGATTTATTGATAAACTCTGATGAGCTCGTCCATCAAAATTTAATAAACTATGACCCAACTCAGCCTATATTCTGATATGAGTTTGTCAAAAAGCTAATGCATCAGAGTTTGCATAAACTCTGACCCAACTCAGTTTATACTCTGATGAGTTACATAATGACTAAATATTCATATTAAAATAATATTTAAAGTCATAATTAAATTAATTAATCATGTAATAAAACTCTTCACCTGGGTTGCCTCGCGTACGTAAGACGCCGTGACATTCGCCCAAATCGCCTTTCGACCCGACCCGAGTCGAGTCAAGGCAGCGGCGCGCGTGTATGCGTGCACGAGGGCACACAACTACACCATGCACACTCAAATGCCTTAATAATTAAAACTATCCTTACACATATATGTATATAAAGTACCTACACCCATATTACATTATCTATGTGGGACAAACCCACATAACTCATTTCAAGCAAGCAACTTCTACTCAATTTATCTATGGATTACAATAAGAAAATGTCTTAGATCAAAACATGAAAGTTTAAGTCCTCATAGCAAGGAACAACCTCCATTAGTTAGTTTCCAGAAATTATATAAAGAACATATATAAAATATATCTTAAACTTTTCATTTTCTAACATATTCAATATAAATATGTTATAATTTGGAACTGTGTTATAATAAATATATAATTGAAATCTAAAAAATAAAATTTTAGTTAATATAAATATGTATATACTTGGGACCCGTATTATAATAAGTAAAATTATATCCATGTATATTTTTAGGCTCGTGACCGAGTACCGATTGACCGAAATTTTTAATTTTTTGATTATAATAATATAGTATAAATTGTTTTTTGAAGTGAGTTAGATGAAATAAGAGGAACTTCATACTCAGACGTCACGTCTAGAATCTCGCTTACATTCCAAATCGAATTTGTTAGCGAACAAAAGCCGGCAATACCTCCAATTGTATCGTTAAATTATTTGATAGTAATATATTAATTATATTATTGTGATCGTGAGATATACAAATAAAATTACTCAATGTGTATATGTTGTTTAACTCCAGTCAGGAACTTTGATTTCTTAATTCTTTTATACATTTATAAATCAGTACACCGAACATATATTAATTTATATAAAAGCCCGTGTATTTATTTTAAATCATATTATTATATTATATTTTTTATAATTTATTTTTGACTTAAATTTAAATTTAAAATTTTACCACTTACTTTAAAAAAAAATCATGTTTTAACTCATTTATATATTTTTTAATTAAACGTGTACTTTTGATTGTAACTCAAATCAATTTTAAAATAAACTTTGAGAAAAAATTCTTCCAGTTACAATACAAATCAATTTTAAAACAATTTTTTTTTAAAAAGTTACATTTTAGATTGCACGGTCATATTTTTTAAAATAAAATTTGAAAAGTCATATTTCAATTTATTTTTTTTAAATCACTTTCCAAAAAAATAAATACCCAAATCTCGGATTGAGCGAGAATCGAAACAATTTGGAACGACAAGTGATAAACCTCGCCTGTCGGCAATTATCATTACTTTAATACGCACATGTTATATAGATAATATAGACCACATCAAGGTATTATTTATCACCAATTATTGTAGAGAGACCCAAATCCAGGAGATATATATATCAGATTATCAGGCGATATCACGCTTCATACGTAATTAAATTAAATGTAGAAATATACATATATAAAAAGTAAAAAATTAATTTAATACATTTTTAACTTTATGTATATAGTAGTAAATGAGATGAGTAAAAAAAATAATTTTTCTTCATATGTTTTATAAGGTGTTCTCTCTACAAATTTATCTTATAGGAAATGATTAATTTGATATAATGTGTTTGCATATATGTGTGTGTATATATATAAAATATTTTTATTATTCAGTGATTGGAATAACTCTAATCAATCATAATTTCGTTATACTAATGATAATGAAAAATCTCAACATATGTAATTTATATTAAATATAATAAATTTTAATAATAATAATAATAATTAGAATATAATATATTATATATATTAAATATAAAAATATCTGAAAATTGGAAAGCGAGTGCAATATATTAGTCAAATAGATAACAACTTCCAACTAACAAATTATTTTTTCAACAGAAATTAAATTCTGAAGATAAACTTATAAAATCACAGGATTCATGATCACTTGAATACAGTACTACAGCACCTTGCTTTATTAACACAAGATAACAAATTTGACTTGCGATCGATATGTAATATTATACAATCCACGGCTGACATATATATATNGTTCAAAACAATCACGCTGCTACAGAAATAGGCTGACTATCCAAATAGGTATACTCCTGCTCCAATGACTGAGTTCATTCGAGATTATTTTGCTCTTCTTAAGCAGGTTGAAGAAGAAGATGCAGAAGAAGAAGAAGCTGCAACTGAAGAAGAAGAAGCAACCTTTGAAGAGGATAATGAAGCTGAAACATCCACTGACTCAGGAAGCAGAGGAGCAACTCCAGAAGAAGAACCTGGTACTGAGAAATAAGATGAAATAATGGATGAAGATGATTATGAAAATGAGCAAGAACCAATTCTTGAAGAAGATCAAAGGAAAAGCCCTGAAAATCCAACAGAGTAGGTAACTGTTGAGGATATAGTGGAAGAGCCTCATAATACTAATGTGTACATTCCTGACCTTTCTGATGAGCAAATGGAAGAAGTTACAGTTATGGACTTTGACTTTTCTTCTTTTCTACAAGATGAATTTGTCAGAATATCTACTTCTATGCCTCAAACGGCAATGCACACACTAGAGCCCTCAATGGCCTTCGAAGTTGGCAATGAACTTGGTGACCAACAAGTTATAACCACTTCCAGAGAACAACAAACACTCCATTCATCTCCTCAACCCAGAAAACGATCCCTTGATATAGATGATAGAAGTGAGTCTCTACCAAATTAGGAAATATTTGAAATATCCCCTACAGCTCTGCCTTTTTGAAACGTCGTAAAATGAATTTTAAACCTAAGGCAACTGTGAGCCAGGAACCTGATTCTCCAATCTCTGAGACCTTTCTTTTCCTTCGTGATATAAATTCTGAAATTGATAAAATCCTGAAGGGTAAGGGAACAGAAACAGAGATGGAAACAAAATCCGCTACTTCAGTAGCTAGTACTGTTTTGGTTAATCCAATTCAGAACCTGTCTTCACAGACAGTTGGGGGTATCACTGACTCTCACGAGCCATTCATTACATTGTCAAATGTGATGACCCCCTGGACTTAACATCTCTAGATCCTATTAATGATGTTTTCCCTCCCCAAGTGGGTGAAGTGGAAAGGCAACTCTCCTTTAGAAGGGAAGATGTCTCCATTCATGGAGTAGTTGTGTCAGCAGCATCACCACTACAAGTGGAATTGCCTTCACAGGCTTTGCGAGGCATCACAGGCTCTCATTTGTCAATCACTTCATTGCCTGAGTTGGTGACCCCTGTGGAGATTCAAATTCCAACCCCTACAAAGGAGGTCCTCCCCACCTTTTCAGGTCAGGCGGAGGGACAACACACCCATAGAGGGGATGTGGACTCTATTCATGGAATATCTGTTGCTTTGGTAGTAGAACTTAGGGCGTGTGACAACCCGGGTCAAATCCCGAGTCTTTTTCGAAAATCGGGTCAAGTCCCGACTTCCAAATCCGAAATAAGCCAAAGTAAACTGGCCCAAATGCAACAACTTGGGTAATCCACAAGCCCACCACAGGCCCCCAAAAGATCAATGAT
>QRFB01003595.1:18218-29302 GCA_008931105.1 Oenanthe javanica
TGAGCTTCAAAAACAACATGAGCATATGGATGCTTATGAGATGATTGAACACCTTCAAAGAATGTTTGAGAGACAGGCTCGTCAAGAAAGGTTCGACACGAGCAAAGCACTATATGTTTGCAAACAAGAAGAACGTGAACCTGTTCAACCACATGTTCTAAAGATGATAGGTTATAATGAGTATCTTGATATTTTGGGTTTCCCGATTTGTCCAGAAGCTCAGATTGACTTGATTTTATAGTATTTGAACATCAATTATACTCATTTTGTTATGAACTACAATATGAATGAGATAGAAAAAACATCCACTGAATTGTTGGCTATGTTGCGAACTGCTGAAACCAACATTTAAAAGGCTGAACCTGTTCTCATATTGATGGTGGACAACAAAGGTAAGGCTAAAAGGAAAGGCAAATGGAAGGGAAAGAAGAAGATTGGATCAGCTTCTAGTCCCAAGCCAAAGGCTAATCCTAAACAGGCTTTAAAGCCTAAGGGTGCTACTGCAAAGGGTGATTGTCACTACTGCGGTAAACCAGGTCATTGGAAGAGAAATTGTCATGCTTATTTAGAGGATATGAAGAAGAAGAAGGTTGGTCAAGCTTCTACTTCAGGTATTTATGTTATAGAGGTCAATTTGTCTACTTCTACATCATGGGTATTAGATACTGGATGTGGTTCTCACATTTGTTTATATGTGCAGGAACTACAAAGGAGTAGAACTTTGGCTAAAGGAGAGGTAAGACTATGAGTTAGAAATGGAGCAATGGTTGTTGCTTTAGCTGTATAGACTTATTATTTATCATTTCCCACTAGGTTTATTTTAGAAAATTAGAACTGTTTTTATGTGCCTGCAATTTGCAGAAACATTATTTCGGTTTCTTGTTTGGACAAGAAAGGTTATACATTTTCAATTCAGAACAATAGTTGTTCCTTTTCTTTGAATAATGTTACCTATGGTGTTGCACATTTATTTAATGGTTTATATGTTCTTAATTTAGATACTCATATCTATAATGTGAAAAACAAACGTATTAAAACTAATGACTCAAATCAAACATACCTCTGGTACTGCCTTGAGGCCATATAAATGAGAAGCGCATTTCCAAGTTACATAAGGATGGATACTTGGATAAGTTTGAATTGAATCATACGAAGCATGCGAACCTTGTCTCATTGGAAAAATGACTAAAGTTCCTTTTACTGGACAAGGTGAAAGGGCCACTGAACGATTAGAACTTATACATAGTGATGTATGTGGTNACTAAAGTTCCTTTTACTGGACAAGGTGAAAGGGCCACTGAATGATTACACTTATACATAGTGATGTATGTGGTCCTATGCTTACTATGACAAGATGTGACTTTTACTACTTTATCACGTTTACTAGATGATTTCAGTAGATATAGATGTGTGTATCTTATGAAAAACAAATCCGACTCTTTTGAAAAGTTCAAAGAATACAAAGATGAAGTAGAAAAGCAAACTAGCGGAAGTATTAAGACTCTACAATCTGATTGTGGAGGTGAAAACTTAAGCCATGAATTTAAGAGTTTTTTAAAAGAGTGTGATATTGTATCACAACTCACTCCTTCCTGAACACCATAATAGAATGGAGTTTCTGAGAGGAGGAATCGTACCTTGTTGGACATTATGTGATCAATGATGAGTCATGCAAATCTTCCAATGATGCTAGAAAGGTATGTAAGTTATGTCGATCTATTTATGGATTGAGACAAGCCTCGAGGAGATGGAACATTCGTTTTGATGAAACTGTCAAAGAGTTTGGGTTTATTCAAAATGAAGATGAACCATGTGTTTACAAGAAGGTTAGAGAGAGCAATGTGGCATTCCTAGCATGGTTGAGTAAAAATTTCTCAATGAAAGACTTAGGCGATGCGACCTATGTATTAGGGATCAGGATCTATAGAGATAGATCAAGGAGATTGATCGGCCTAAGTCAGAGTACATACATTGACAAAGCTTTGCATCGATTTGGAATGGAAGTGGCTAAAAAGGGATTTGTCCCAGTGTCTCATGGGATATCAATCTCGAAAGAAAATAGTCCTAAATCGTTGGATGATAAGGACCATATGAGTAAAGTTCCATATGCGTCAGCAATTGGTTCTATAATGTATGCAATGATATGTACTCATCCTGATGTCTCGTTTGCTTTAAGCATGACGAGTAGATACCAGTCTAATTCAGGTGAAGGTCACGGGATGACAGTCAAGAATATTCTTAAGTATTTGAAGAGGACTAAAGATCAATTCTTGGTATGTGGAGGAGAAGAAACGTTGGTTATAAAAGGTTACACCGATGTTAGTTTCCAGACAGACAAGTATGATTCCGTTTCTCAGTCTGGGTTTATGTTTTGTCTAAATGGAGGTGTTGTAAGTTGGAAAAGTTCCAAGAAAGAGATGGTAGCCGATTCTACAATGGAGGCTGAGTATATAGCTGGTAGTGAAGCAGCCAATGAGGCTGTTTGGGTTTGTAAATTTCTTGCAGGACTTGGTGTAGTCCCTTTAGTCGCAGATCAGATAGATTTATACTGCGATAATAGTGGAGCCATTTCGCAGGCTAAAGAACCAAGTTCTCATTCCCGAACTAAGTATATAATCAGATGATATCACCTTCTCCGAGAGATTAATAATCGAGGGGATATACATATATGTAAAATGCATATAAATGATAACATTGCGGATCCACTGACCAAGGCTTTGTCGCAGCAGAAGCATGAAGGTCACACTAGTTCCTTGACTATTAGATACATGAGAGATCAGCTCTAGTAAAAGTGGAAGATTGTTAGTATTGGTGTCCTAGAGATAATACTATTAGGTTTTATTTAGAACAATTATGGATTATGTTCTATTAATTATTGAATAAATATTTATTGTGTCTTTATTTACAGCGTAATAAATTCAAAGCATAATAAATATCCTTGGAATTCTGATACGTATTATATATCTTTAAGTATGTGACTTAAAAATGAGATTATATGAATAGTATCTTATTCCTAAAATTCCCTAGTCGAGTATTATTATTTAAGGACAATAATAATGCACAAAGACTAGTATGTTTCTTGACAGATGACCACATCTCATTGGTCATAGGTATGGGGATACTAAAGTCAAGAACATAAGTGCATGTATCAATGCATGGCACTGGAATGACCNGGGACAATAATAAAGAACAAAGACTAGTATGTTTGTGACAGATGACCACATCTCATTGGTCATAGGTATGGTGATACTAAAGTCAAGAACATAAGTGCATGTATCAATGCATGGCACTGGAATGACCCGCCGTGAGATTCTACATGTTAAGTAAGTGTCATAAGTAATTCTCACNATGACCCGTCATGAGATTCTACATATTAAATAAGTGTCATAAGTAATTCTCACAGTGATAATGATGTAATAATCCTTAGACCTGAAATCATTATATTTCTATATGAGAATTAATATACTTTGATTATATTAAAAGTTGCCTTTGACTGAGTGATGATCAAGATGCGCATTGGGTATGTTATGAATCATATCAAAAATATGAATGATATAAAAGTGATTTAATCCTCCTAATTATAGGAGTGATATTATTGTGTCCTCTTGTTTTAGTGAGACTATGAAATGCATGGTCGTGCTCAAATGTTGATTTGATTTTAATAGTCTACTCATCGATCAAGAAAATAAAGATTAAATTATGAAGAGGATGACACGACAGATGCTTTGAGTTTAATCTATAATATCAAGATTAAATGTATTATATTACATTGTACATTATTCACGAAAGACTAAATCGAATCACCGAATTAATTATTATTACTTGGGTAGCAATGATGTATTACTAGATGTTGCTCATTGTTTATAATTTTATTATTGGATTAAAATTGTTGCCAACGTAATAATAACCTACAGGGTCACACACAAAGAACGCTTGAAGGAGAAATAATTTAAATTATGAATTTAAATTAAATAAGTAATTTATTTTATTTATGATATTAATTAAGTATGACTTAATTAATTNGATAAAATTTTTGCTAACGTAATAATAACTTAAAGGGTCACGCACAAAGAACACTTAAAGGAGACTTAATAGTAATTCAAATTTATTTTGCATATTAATTAAGTTGGATTTAATTAACAAAATTAGAAATTTGAATTAATTTATAATTCGAATTATATTTAAATATTAATTAAGTTTGACTTAATTAGTAATTTAAATTAAATTTAAAATTTAAGAAAAAATAATTAAATATAAGGCCCAATAAGTTTATGGGCTAAAAACTTATTTATTTCCTCTATAAATACATCTCTTTCTCTTGGAGCTAACCTAATTCAGTTTTGAGAAAACTCTAACCGCATAGAGAGAGAGAGAGAGAGAGAGGTTGAGAGAAACAGCTTGGGTGCTGGTACATCCTTCCTCCTTTGAAAATCAAGTGTTCGTGTGAATACCATTAGAGTGTAAATAGCGTGCTGCGGGATACGTGGTGATTGTATGAGCTTTGGACCTCCATAATCTCTATCTTTAATTCGTTAAAGCTTCAAAAGGTAATACATCATGATCTCCGAATTAAATATTATATTTTCGCATGGATCCTGTGGAGGGTTTCGCTATTTTGATTTATTTTTCACATTTATTCTGCTGTGTTTGTGCCTCGAAACCCTTCAGGCGCACCAAGGGAAGCTGGCCTATGTTGGTTTAAGGACTTCTTTCACTGATGCGGATGTCATCTGGACAATGAAATACTACGACTAGGAGGTCTGTGGGGAATTTCTTCGAGAAGGATGCACCCTCATAAATTTGACATCAAACCTATACGAATTCATAGGATGGTGATCTTGCCCAAGTTGGTGGATTTAGGCGTAGGCACGCCCTTACATCCATTTTTTAGAGCCATTTGTGTGTGGTTCGACATCTTTCCCCTTCAGCTTTTCCTAAGCGGATAGAAATTTGTTATAGCCTTGTACAACATGTACCAGTCTCTTACCTATGGCGCACCCACTATGGAGGAATTTAGCCATTTTTTTCTCTAAGACAAAGCAGCATTAGATATTTCTTCCTGGTCGTTTGGAAGAAGAATAACAAACGAGGCTTTTCTGAGGGGGAAACTTCGAACGTGAAAGGGTGGAAGGACCCTATTTTTATGTCTACGACGTCCCTAAGGTTCATATTCATTTTAACAGGACACCAGGTAAGTCTTTTAGGCGCCCCCGACTCCTATATTTATTTTCCTTCTCATTCCTGTTCTTCTAATACATTCATCTTTCTAGTTATTCGGACACAGATTCACTTAAAAGGCGCCGCTTTGGCGAGGGCAGAGGTTGTTTTAAGACTACCTCAAGAGTAGAAGGATTTAAAATTTTTAATTAAGATTGACAAACTGAATGAGGTCAATTTTTGGTCAAATAGAGTGGAAACGATACAGCCCGCCCTTTTTTCAGACAACGAGGGCACGCACTCAAGTGAGGAGGAGTCACAAGACGGTTCCTCTGAGGACAGTGATGTAGAAGGTGATACTGACTAATTTACTCATATAACTTATTCATGATGTATAAATGAGACTATAGGAGATGCACCCCATGTAGCTATACTTGTTTAATTTATGTTCCTCCGTTCTTATTTCACAAATGCTTCTACTACTATCGTTGCAAGAGGCGCACCCTATGTAACATATCTATTATATGTTGTTGTCTCTTGGAACTCTAAGTTGGAAAAGATTAGGAATGAGAAAAAAGATATGGCTAAAGTGATAGATGGGTGCCATATAGAGAGGCGTGCCTACGAAGAAAAGAAGAAGGCAGCCAAAGAGGAAGGCAATTAGTTTGGTTTCAATGATTTTCTTCATGGATTTCTTCCTTTGAACCCAACTTTGACTGGACCAGATGGGGCCCTTCTACAAAATCTTTTATGGAAAAATTTGAACTTGAAGAAGTTGAGGCCATAGCAGCAAAAAAACTTGATTTAGAGGAAGATGTGCAGAACCAGTTGTTAGAGGCTTCCCAACCAACTGATGGAAGTGACACCCTGGTTGACCCCACCAATGCTATGCGAGTCTCTCCTCTCAATTGCTTTGTTTCCCCTCGAGTCTGATTATGGTTTTATACATTTGAGGTGCAGGTCCTTTATAAAACCATGCAGTTTATAGACAATAACTTAGCTTCTACTACTATCGTTGCCAAAACCAATCTATCCCTTGCGAATTCTAAGTTAAAAAAGATTAGGAATGAGAAAAAAGATATGGCTAAAGTGATAGATGGGTTCCACATAGAGAGGCGTGCCTACGAAGAAGAGAAGAAGGCAGCCAAAGAGGAAGGCAAGGAGTTTGGTTTCCGTGATTTTCTTCATGGATTTCTTCCTTCGAACCCAACTTTGACTGGACCAGATGGGGCCCATCTACAAAATCTTTAATGGAAAAATTTGAACTTGAAGAAGTTGAGGCCATAGCAGCAGAAAAACTTCATTTAGAGGAAGATGTGCAGAACCAGTTGTTAGAGGCTTCCCAATCAACTGATGGAAGTGACACCCTAGTTGACCCCGCCAATGCTATGCGAGTCTCTCCTCTCAATTGTTTTGCTTCCCCTCTAGTCTGATTATGTTTTTATATATTTGAGGTGCAGGTCCTCTATAAAACCATGCAGCTTGTAGACAATAACTTTAGCTTTTTGGATGATTATGTTTGTGTGGTAGGGAGCGCCCTACCACCTTTTCATTATAACCTCGCTCTGAATTGCTTTTAGATTTTTCTATGTAAATATTATTATATTGTCTNAGCGCCCTACCACCTTTTCGTTATAACCTCGCTCTGAATTGCTTTTAGATTTTTCTATGTAAATATTATTATATTGTCTATCATTGTTTCATGTATAGATATAAAAGGCACGCCTTCTTTCTTTTGCCCAAATCTAGGTTGTTAATTAAATGTTTTATTACAACTCTCATGTATGCGTGCTTGTTTTATGTCATTTCAAAACTCAGGGTGCTTAGGGCGCACCTTAATTCTGACCTTATATTTGTTTACTATGCCATGCTTTGTCCTTCTGGGCTAATAAGCACAATACCGGCTCCGACTCCCTCATTATTTAGTACTCCATCTACATGCAATGTCCACCATAGTTCAGGAAAATCCATTTCCCTTCTCAGAGAGGTGTTTGATGCTTCTACTGGAATCAAAGCTCGTTCAAAGTTTTCGAAGTCTGGAGGGAACTCTAGAAAAAAAATCTACAAGGGCTTGGCATTTAATAGCATTATTTGATTTGTACTCAATGTCGAATTGCCCTAACTCAATTGCTCACTTCAATATTCTTCATGATGTCTCTGGCCGATGCATGACCTGTTTGAGTGAATAAGCTGTCCTAACATCAACTGTGTGTGCTTGGAAGTAAGGTCTCGACTTTCTCGCTGCTAGTATCAAGACATAGACTAACTTTTCCATGTTAGAGCATCTTGTCTCAACATCTAGAAGCCTCTTACTCATATAGTTGACGGGCGACTGTAGGTCGACCTCTTCCTTCACCAAGACGACATTAACTGAATATTCAGAGACGGCTAGGTACAAAATTAATGTTTCCCCTTCAGATGGCTTGGCTAGTAAATGGGCTTTCCCAAATGTTCTTTTATTTTTTGGAAAGCTTCTTCACACTTTAGAGTCCACACAAAATCTTTGGTTACCCCCTTCATGGCTTGAAAGAACTTTTTGCACGTGTCTGATGACTTTGACACAAACCTGTTGAGGGCGGCTTTTCTTCCAGTTAGGCTTTAGACTTGTTTCACGGTAATTGATGATTTCATATCAAGAAGAGCTTGTATTTTTGCAGGGTTTGCTTCAATTCCCCTGTGATTGACTATGAACTCAAGGAATTTCCCAGACTCTCCCCGAAAACACACTTTTAAGGATTAAGTTTCATCATGTACTTCCTTAGAATGTTGAACATCTTCCCCAATGGACTTACATGATCATTGGCTTTCTTTGATTTCACCAGCATATCATCCACGTATACTTCCATTGTCTTCCCGATCTGATCTTTAAACATCATGTTCACCAACCTTTGATAAGTTTCCCCAACACTGATCAGGACAAAACGCATGCCGATTTAGTAATATAATCCTCTATCTCTGATGAAAAAGGTGTGTTCCTGATCCATCTCGTACATTGGAATATGATTGTATCTTGAGTACGCATCCATGAAACTGAGAAGTGCATAACCAGCCGTTGCATCTACCAACTGATCGATTCTTAGGAGAGGAAAACTGTCTTTAGGACAAGCCTTATTTAAATCAATGAAGTTGATACATGTCATCCACTTTCTGGATAAAATGATTCTTTAAGATGGGGTTTGCCAACCATTATGGATAAAATGATTCTTTAATGAGACCGACTTCTAATAGCCTGTCCACCTCTTCTTGCGATGCTTGTGCTCTTTCCCCACTAATTGGACGACGCTTTTACCTCATTCATTTTTTTTATCAATGTTAAGGTGATGACACATTACATCAGGATCAATTTCCATCATATCGGCATGACTCCATGCAAACACGGTCCAAGTTGGATTTCAGAAACTTTATCAACTCTTCCTACATGGCGGTTTCTAGGCGTGAGCCAATTTTCAGAGCTTTTGAAGGGTCCTCTAGATCTATTGGGATGGAAAGTGTATCTTCTATTGGCCCTGTTTTTTCCATTGCAATACTATTTATCTTTCTTCTTGTCTTCCCTAAGTTATAGAGGTAGACTTATCAGACTTGATAGACACATCCAAATCATTCCTTGTGTTCTCACTATCTTAGTCTGCTACCTGAAATAGACCGTCAGCTTCTATAAAAGTATACTATTAACTTTTAGCTTCATACTGATGATAGAATATATTGCTCCGCAGACTTTGCTATCATGCCTTGAAGTCCATCCAAACATACAGTCTCCAATGCTAATGTCATTATCCCCGCAAATGATGATGTCAAGAAACTTGTTGTCTTCATATCTTCATTCTCCGCTAAGTTTATTGGCAATGAGATAGTTGTTCTCGCTTGTTCCTTTGTGCTGTCACTTGAATATGATGTCATAGGCTTGAGTGTTAAATGTTAATGTCATGAATATGAGCCATGTTGTGCATGAACACTCTGTGAACTTCTACTCCATGGATCATGTTATTACATTTATACAAGACAATAATTATTAAACTTAGTGTCACATATTTATGCCTTGTTAAACATACTATTTCAGGTGACTATATAAGACATACTATCAATATACATATGACAGTATATTTTACTTAGCTTATATGAATTAAACTAAGTAAACCTAGTTGATTAAACCACAATCCCTAACAATCTCCCCCAATTAGTTTTTATGTAAAATAAAGACAAATTCAAAGTGAATTACAGATGCTAACTCAACTAACATAATTAAAGTGTTTGTAAGAAGAGAAATATTCAGGAAAATTACAAGTACAACTTCTCAATCTAAATCTCCTGTAGACTGAGTAGATTTTGATATTTTGCTTGAGCTTCCCTTGCTTTGTGCCTTTTTCACTTTCAATTCTTCATACAGGAATTCCAGATCCCCAACACCAGCCTTTTTTTCATCTGAATTAGCATGATCAACTACACATTTCAATACCTGCTTCACATTTAAGACTGTAAAATATTTCAATTCCTTCAAAAAGTAGTAGGTTTCCACTGGGCCTTTGGTGACACAAAGAAATTTAGTTCCAAACATATCCTTCTTGAATCTTGGCGATGGAGAGAAGACCACCTTGTTAAGCCTTTGCATATCTATCCAAGCTTCTTCATCATCCCTGGAATCAATGATTTTTTCTACAAACTTACTTAGATTAAATTCAGACACAATTGCTTAGTTTATTGTCATTCTTTTGATTCTTCTAAGGATTTCTGTATTGAGAGTTTTGAAGTTCTCAATTCTGACTTCAACATTATCAATCAAAATTCTTAAAGGGTTTGATAAGATTGGAGATTTGTAAGAAGAGCTTCTTGAATTTATTTCATTAAATAGAGCATATTCATAGTCCTTTGTGGCTTCTAATATTTTCTTTTTGATGTTATCTACATCCCTTTGGGTTTTGACAATCTCATTTTTTCTTTCTTTTTCCTCCTTATCCCTCCTTTATTTTTCAGCTTCATCAACTTTCTTTTTTTCCTCAAAGGGCTCAAGGCTTTTCTTTTGAGATCAAAAATTTCAAAATTGGTTTTCATAACTAATTGAGCTTTGACCAATTCTGCAATCTTTGGCTCATTCTTTATCAACACTTTCAGTTCTTCAAAGGTGACAGTCTCAGCTGTTCCACCTGTGTTGTAAGAGATGATTCTGTCAGGATTTCTAAGAAGACATTTCTAAGCTCTGTCATATTTCACTTTCTTATCAAACTCTTACTTCTTCGTTGAGACTATTAGTCTTTGGATTGTAGGGATGACCTTCTATTCCTCAGGATAAGGGTATTTTGACAATTGATCCTCTAATTTGATCAGCAAATCAGAGTTTTTATCCTTCAAGGAATCCATAGTCCAGAATTCTTTGATCCCTTCTTCTTTCAAACATCAAACCATCAAGATAAATGATTTACTCAGGTTCTTCATCTTTTTCATAATCTAGAGGATGTGGCTTGAAAGAGTACATCAATTCTAGAAATTTTCTGATTAGCAAACCCATGAAGACTTGAGTTTTGATGTCTGTGCCTCTTATGAAGAGCAACATTCTACTAACCATGAAATAAATTGACTCCATCATCTCATATCCCATTTTATCAACTTGGCCATTTGAGTAGTGAACATATATACCTTGCTTAGAGTTTTGAAGTCAGACCATTCAACAGTAACATTAGTAATTGAATCAGCTTTGGCTTCTGCTAAGTTATTCATTATAGGCCTTCTAACATCTAAGCATTCTTTATCAATAGTTTATGTCACAAGTTTCCAATCCTTCTTGTTATGCTTTCTTCTAGAATGAGGCTTTGGAGTTATTGCATTGTCTTTATCATCAATCCTTCTACCAGCTTTTGCTCTTGAAATTAGTCTTCCAATTCTAATTCCATTTCTCCACTTCTTGAAAGCTTCTATCAAATCCAAACTCGTTTTGA
>QRFB01003596.1:0-22459 GCA_008931105.1 Oenanthe javanica
GCATGATGTTTATGATATTAAAATGAATGCTAAAGGACAATTTGATTGCGTCGTTTACCCCACACACGGACAGAGTGTATACTTACCTGCAACTCTGCAAGTGTGTGTAAGCTTTTGAAATGTTGACAAGAAATTACGGAGTATTAAACTATTAATGGTTATATTCCAAATTGAAACTATGCTGTTGAAATCATATCCTATTACTAAAAAAAGGCTCAAATTTCATTCAATTTTCTCTTATCAAAATCATAAACTGTGATAGTATTTTATTGTTGAAAAAGAAACAAATTTCATTCCATTCTCTCATGTCGAAATCAAAAAATGCGATAAATAAATATTTATCTCGAGCTTTAAGGTTTCTAATCTCCTCTTAAACATAATGGATATAAGGCATTAGCTAGTGCCTAGTGGTAGTATAAAACTGGTATAATGATACAGGTCGATCAGTTAAATAATTGTAAAAAAGAATGCAAGACAAAGGCACAGAGCTATAGATCGAATAGAAGGATACAAGAAAATGATTTTTCTAGGCATACCCTGTTACCTGGGGATTTACAAAATATTCCAAACAGATCTTAAGCAGGGTATTAAAAAAAATTGAGAAATGCATTGCTCACTGACATGTCTCGAATTAAGAAAGAATAAAGGGTTCCCTATGTAAATAAGTAAGAATTTGCAAGTAATGGAATTGCATGGAAATCATCACAGAAAAATAGCTGTTTGCAATGGGGAAAGGATGTGAAGAAAAGCAAACATATTCATTGCATTGCTTTACTTTTTTCTTTATTTGCAATGTTAAAGTTGATAGACTAGTGGTTGGCTGGAAAAGAGTGTCCATAACACACACAGTCACACACACACAACCCCAACCCTTTGCACACAGTCTCCTCCGGAAGTTATACACACATATATAGTCTCATACTCTATATAAATTTTTTTAAGAGAAAACGGGATGAAAAAAAATAACAGTAAGTGGTAGAATAAATAACAGAGGCTCAATTTGATACCTGAAATTTCGTTGTCATTCTAGTTATTGTAATAAAGTTGATATTATTGGGACAATATACAAAAGTAAAATACAAACATGATGGCTGATTCAGACCTAGGGATACTCATGAAGAAGAATATGTGTGCGTATATGTTAATCTTTTTATTAGTTAATGCAACTAATTAGACCGGATATGCATTCCGGGTAGTTCAAATGATAAGGACGAGACTGTGTGGATAGGTACTCGAATTCGAATTCGATTCCCCATTAAAGTAATTTGAATTTGAATGGGATGACGTGAGACCGGGCCGGACACTCAGTATAACAAAAAGAAAGTTAAATAGGTTAAGCTTTCATTAATTATATTAAAATATTATCACTATCTTTTTCTGGACTGCAGATGATATGCTTTTTATCACTTTGTTATGATAACTTTGAGTTAAGTGATCGTTATATTTAATCCGGACGTATACAAATTTCAGCACTAAGCGTGATATATAGACTTGGCAAGTGTACTCTGTCCATCCACTCAAGTCCATCTCCAGTAATGGGCTTTTATCTGGCCCTATATGGCATCCTTGCTCACTACAGTTTTAATTATCAAGCTTCACAAAGTACCAGCAGTATCCGTGCCGTTTGTCTTGTTTGGGTTTGGGCACTACTATTCCAGTCATATCCAGTAACGGGCTATTATCGCCAAGCAGACTTTTATTACACACTACATTGGGCCCGTTTGGCTAACCTTATAAATAATTTATAAGTTAAAAAAGTTGGTATATATGTACTTTTTCTGAAAATAAGTAACTTATTTTCAAATTTGGAAATAAGATTTGGTCTTAAATTTCTAAAATAAATATTAATTTTCAAAAAAAAATATGAAAATACTTTTTAAAAAAAATAACTTATTACTTATAAACTAAGCCAAACACCCTCATTATTTGTCTGTATTACGCACACAGCACACCCGTAATTTATATATTAATAAATATTATTATTATTATTATATAATATTATATAAATAATATATTTAACTTTTTAAATTTTAAATATAATAAGTAAAATTTATTTTTTTTAATATTTTAATTTCTTCTTTATCTTTATTTACAATATTTATATGTGTTATTTACAATAATATTATATATATAGTAATTCATATTTAATTTTTATTTTAAATTTTCTTTATCTTAAAATTTATTCAAAATTACTTATAATATTATATATATATATATATTTAAATAATTTACTCATATTATATTATTTCTTTACGTTCAATTATCAATTATATTTTAAATTTGTTATTTAATTATGTGTATATCAATTCTTAGGTAAAAACATTTATTATGATATATGAATTTTATCCATATATATATATATATATATATATGTATGTATGTATGTATGGAACTTATACATATAACTATGATATAATTTACATTAACGAACTTACCATATTTTAAAAATTGATAAATGAAAATTACCATAAATATTATATATTACATTAATGATAATTATTAAATGGGTTAATTAACAATATGGATCTTTTCCGAAACTAAATATGGATAATGAATCCGAAAATGGATTATCCAACAGGTCAAATTAAAGTTATAATTTTCATCTGAATCTAAATATGAATACCAAATTTAAGGAAGGGTTATCCAGCAATTTATAATATATAAATATAAATGCAGCCGTGAAATCTTTTATTTCACCCTATTGTAACTTGCAAGTGATAATCCCCAACCAGATGCCAAAAAATAATCATAATTAATTCTTACAAACTACTTTTAAAATTATTAAAAAATATATAAATTACAAAAATTATGAACTTTATGTGATGACGAAACTACAATAACAATATAAGAATTAAAGTGTATAAAATAAAAGATGATTTATGCTGTCATCAACCAAATAATTATTGAGTAATCATATAATTAACGGGTTATCTGATATAATTTAAATTTTTGATCGAATTAATCAGATTCAAATCCAATTAAATATTTTAAGCTCTTAGTCAAAAAAAAAAATATTTTAAGTTCGAAAAATTTATGTATGGGACAATTTTTAGGAAACTATAAAGCCCGGCGGATGAAACAAGATGGAGGGACCAACAAGAGCAGTGGAACTCTTTCCATCACACATTAATACATTAAATAATCTTGACAATTTTGATACTATACTATATATTCATCTCACTTGTCAGTCACCAATATAATTATTGATATACTCCACTTGTATAACTTCTTAATTCACTTTGATCCATTAGCATAGAAGAGATTAGAGAGCAACCCTTTTAATCTTGAAGGCAAGCAATACTTTTCAGCTCTCAACTCAGGTCATTCCAGAGAGTTGTACTAGGTAATCAACACTAAAGTTTTAATCTTTCATATAATTTATGTATTGTAACTCATTATTTTCTTGATTTCACTTGTACTTATGCATCAATTATATATTTTACCTGATTCTTGAAATTTTCTTGATTTCTTGATTGGATTTTGTGTTTTAGAATTTCTAGCTTACCCATAACCTAATTAATCAAGAACCCAGAATTTAAAGTTGCTAGCTTTTTGTTGATAAAAGTCAAACAAACCCCAGATAATAGTTTTTTATTTTTTGGGTTTCTTGTAGGTGTTTGATAAATCCCCAAGAATCAGATATTGAGCTTACACTCTAGTTTTTAAATTTGAATTGGGGGTTTGAGACATGAATTTTAGGAGCATGGATGAGTTTTGGCCATTCTATATGAGTCAACACTCTAAACCAGCAACAAGAATGTGGCATTTGGCAGGCACACTTGCTAGTCTTTTGTGTTTGATGTACTCTCTTATATTTAACTGGTGGTACTTGTTTTGTGTTCCCTTGGTGGGTTATGGTATGGCTTGGTATAGTCATTTCTTTGTCGAAAGAAATGTTCCGGCAACGTTTGGTCATCCTGTTTGGTCATTTTTATGCGATTTCAAGATGTTTGGATTGATGCTTACTGGTCAGATGGATAAAGAGATCAAAAGGCTTGGTAAGAGACCAGTGCTGCAAGCTTATTGATATTTGTGAGTGTGTTTTGTAATAAAAAAAAATGGAATGCTATATATTCAAGTTCTCGGTCTTGCATTGTTCCAGTTATTTTGTTTGTGAATATACATATTTAACTTTTTAATATACTTTGTGTTAGTTATATAACCATGCTGCATTACTTATGAATGAACTTTAATCTACAGATATGAAGAGGATTAGTTAATAAATTTATTTTGTACATTCTGATAATTTTAGGCGCTTCTCAAATCTCAATCATTAATGTGTACTATAACTAGAGCTGTTTACTGATTAATGTTCGTGTAAACATCAGTCCCTTTCAGCTGGTATATTAATTGACGTACTTAATGTTTCTGATTAATGTCCTGTGCTTATTAAAATATACATTAATAAGGGAACATGAATTCGATTGTTATGAGCTCAACTACAAAGAGAAAAATGTATTTGTATGGATGAAGCTCAACTCAATTAGCTCGAAAAAACTGCGTTTAATTGTAAAGTTAGGCTCAAAATATTAAGAAAAAGTTGAGTTTATTTGTAAAACCAGCCCGGCTCAATTTTCTGAGGAAGAGCTACTCAAATTCAATGATTTAACCAATTAGATTGGCTAGTTGTTAAATTCATGCAAAAAAAAAAAATTATATCAGCTCATTGAAGAAAAAGACAGATGGCAGGTAAAGAACAGCATAAAAAGCAAAGCCACATAAGTTCGAGAATGGTACTGCACAGATGACTAGCCTAAATTGACTGCAGAGCTTACAAACAATTATGATCCTACCACTAATTACTTTAATATACTAGATATACATAATCTAAACTTATAATATACTAGATGTAAAAGTAATCTAAATGAAGCTGATATACATAATGACCCTACCACTAATTACTTTAATCTGACGTGACATCCAAAAGAAGTTCTTCATATGCCAAGGACTATTTACGTGAGTGACAAATGGATCATACAACTCACCAGTTGGCATACTTACAGCACTACAATGGGCTACTACTTGCACAATAACTTGCAACAACTATTTTGCTCACATAACTTGGCCGCTGGCCAGTACTGAAGTGCCTAATATCTCCGGATCTTCTTTTGTGTACAAGCCGAAACGTGCACAGGGGAAGGAAGGTATGGTTGTACTTCTGCTAGCTTCTGCTTTTGCCACTTTGTCGATAATTTTGTTCAGTCTTTGTGCCAGCTCAATCACCTGCGTCGTGCTGAATTTGCCGCTTTGCTATCACTCCGTATCCTATCAGCATACATTGGCAGGAGGATGATCTCATTTATCTCATTCAATAAAACTTCCTCTGTGATGTTGTCCTTTATACTTCTCAAAACCTGTCTCCATTTTATTGAAAATGTAATATTCAGGACAATTTAGGACTGAAATCAGCTTAGGAAGAGATTTCAAAAGAAATAGCAACAGGCTGACCTTTCTGTAGGTGTTGATATCATTTGGGGTTGATTTGTCTGGCCTGATTCTCATAAAGACCCATACGTCTTCCTCAAAATCCCAAGAACACTCGACAATCTTACCAGAGTGTGAGGAGGGATCAGTATCATCTGCAGTTAGTTGCATAAGAAAGTTTGAGAGATAATAACTCGCTGCCCATATCTTATAAATAATGATAGTAATAATAATAAATATAAAGCAGTATCGAGTTTATTTCTGATCAGCACATCGTAACATTATGCAAATAGACCAGTTCCAACAGACAATCAAGCAACAATTCCAAAATTATATAAATCTAAGGTCAATTCATGCACTGAAGTATCAGACAGACTATTCACTGCTTAATTGTATGCATAAACTATTTCAATTCGGTATACAAACGGTGATCTTAGCATGCATAAACCATCTCAATTTTGTTTACAAACGGTAATCTGATTGAACATGGGGCGTGTAGCTTATTAAAATGTGAAGCTGTTTGTAAAATGAAGTCAAATGGAGTCCACCATCACGTCCTAAGGAAGTTCTTTAACTTGTGAGGAAGTCCAAATAAAGGCCTTTCAGATGTTTTTGCCCCAGTAAACTTAAAACTTAATACATATTATAAAAGGAGAACGATATTTGCTTGGCTCTATTTTTCCCAACTACTTGGCACTTTAGGCATGTGCTTTTCACAGTAGGTGAACATCATTCTTGTATCTAGATGTTCCCAAATAAATGATTTTTGTTGGTTGGGTAAGTAATGTCCCTAAACAAACGTTCTTGAAGGCCAATTTCACATAACCACACAATCGACCTAGTTACCAGGTGCACTTGACTATTTAGGCCAACTTAGGCAAATCCCAACAGTGCAGATATTGCAAAATCTAACAAATAATAGACGTTCCCCAATACATAATTTTGTTGGCTGGGTAATGCTGTCCCCGAATAGATGTTCTTGGAGGCCAATTTCACTTTATCACACAATCAACCTAGTTACCAGGTGCACTAACTATTCAGGCCAACTTAGGCGAATCCGAACAATGTAGATGTTGCAAAATATAACAAAATAATATGTTGGCGAGAGGAAAATAAATAAACAGAAGAAATATACCAACCATTAAAAACAATCTTGTTTCCTTCCATCAGCTTTTTCTTTCCTCGCTCATAGAGAAATAGTAGCTGGCGAGTATCAGCCATCTGTCCACACAAGTAGGTCAAAATAACAAACACTTGTAGTAAATTTTGAAGATAAATCTTAAGCAACTCTCCCAAAATCTTAAGGTTTGGGAGGAGGCCTTAGTTGGGTTATGTTACATTCAACAATAAATACTATCAACTAAGACAAGTTGTTGATTAAAACCTCAAACAGAAAGTCAACTGAGTTCATTGTTGCATATTTCCACTTCAGAAGTCCTTCATGTGTACGAGGGACATAAGGATCATCCCAACCCTAGCATATGAAGAGAGCTAATAGGTCATCATTGATGATAATAAAATAAACTTATTAATCAGATACAACACCCTACAAAGCAACCAATATATTGAAAAACAATGCATGAGAAATTCCTGCCATTTCAGAACCTAGAATATTGAAAATAAGCTATTCAGAATAAAAAAAATCTATTAAACCCTCATTCAAGACACATTGGGCTTAAAACCAAGGTCACGTGACCGTATCACATGAACAGACACTAATTCAACAATATTGTTGGCGATGATGACATGTTATTGTCTTAAGTGGAAGAGTTTCCACCTGAAAAACAAGGCCATCTGCATCATGTGAAAGCTTTGGAATAAATTCCTTTAAAAGTTTGGTAACAGTTGAAAGCAACCAAAAGTCCTTCCTTCTGACCTGTTGACATTAACACACCAATGAGCTATCCCAACAGAGTAAATTTGGAGATTGAACAACAGTTTTTTTATCTCAATAGTACCCTGAATGGTTCCAAGTCATATCTGTAGTAAGGATTTCTACTCTGATATATGTTATGGCGCTCATGGTTCCGGGGTTCAATAACTTCTTTCTCGAGCATCTTCCAACGTTCATAAAAGGGACGCTGCATGAATTTTCAATCAATTAATCAATACACATTGTTTAACCGATGTATACTATACTATTTAGGGAAAACTAAACAGCAAACCCCAGGATGACAGAAATCAGATATTAAATATATATATAACACTTGTTACAATGGCAAATTAGGCAATCAAAAATTATATATATAAAGCATGTGTGCAACTAAAATATGGAAAAAGAAAATATTCATTTCTGCTGCAGAGCTTCTCGACATAGGCACATCCTCATAGCAGAAAAAGAAAAGCATATAAGTTGGTTCACAACTTAATCTTTAGAATTCCAGTAGTTGAAATACTAAAAGTACAAGTGCCCAACAAACTCAGGAATTGGCGGAACAAAGACCCACTGGTGTTAGCACAAGAAAGAACCAGATATGAACACCAAAGTGAATTGTATAAAAGAAGATATTTTACATGGCAACAAAGAGAATGAAGGCAAATGAAGAATAATTCCCATTGTGACACGGAGATTTGTGCCGCAGCCCTCAAGTAAATATAAAATTCCGTGTACACTTACCTCTGTGATAGAGACTTGATTGATTGCCATCATATCATATATCAGATATCTTCTTTCCTGCTTCTGTGAGTCCGGCAAAGTATCAATTATCATTTCCCCATCAAGAAGTGTGAAGTGGTGAGTCTTATCTGCTAAACCCTACATACAATCCGTATGTTTCAAGGCCAAATGATACACACCAAATATTTATGAGGTTTTAGGTAACTGGAATACTTTTTAACATATCTTATAACCCATATGCCCACATACCTCACTAGTAGGCTTGCAAGGAAACCTCATCTGGACCCGTCGAAAAGTAAAATTCCTATCAATCAAGTAACACCCATCCATAGTAATAAGCATCATATATCGTGTTCCATCGGCTTTCCATGTAGCGTAATAGTAGCGTTGCCTTAACAGTTGTAAGTTGTCACTAGAAAAGTAAAGTAGAGTTATAAAACAGATAAAAAATAATTAATAAATACAAATAACAATCATAATGTCTTTAAAGATCTAAGATGACCTAAAGACCTACATTTGGGTAGGATCTAACACAGTTGTTACATAACTCCAGAGTCCGGAGACACTAAAATATTATGAATAATCGAAGCCAGCCAATCCAAGTGGTACGTGAGATCCTAGGCAACAGCTTATCATAACTCTTTACATAGTAGATAATTAAGAAATAGTCCTTCAAATTTTAATCACATCTTAAATATGCACCTCAATTCCCTCTTGTAAGCATTTATGAATAAATATGTTCTCTAACTTAAAAAAGAATTAAAAATTAAATATAATAAGGAAGCAATTTATCAGCTCCAATTATGATTTACAGTAAGATGAGCAATATTACCAGCCAACAGCTAGAATCAACCAGAACAACAGGTTCAAATTTTGCATTACAAATAATAGCTTCTTCATGCTATCAAACATTGAAAATGATATTCCTAATGATCTACATGTGCAAGTGCAACTACATGCTTAGTTCCAAAATCACTGACCAAGATACCACTTTAATATAGGAAGGACATATTGCCAAACAATTCAACTTGTTTTGCACAAATCAAATTGTGATGCAAATATACAATGAAATGCAAAGCTTTCGATGTATATGAAGTAGAATTTATCCCCCGTGATGCAGGGAGCAACATTCACTTCATTTAGCCCTTCTCTCCTAGAGGACCTCAGTTCACGTAAAGAAATTAAATTGTGTAACAAATTATGAACTTAAGATGAAAGAACCGGCAGTTAATAAAGGATCTAACAGATGGACAAGGTTAAAGATAAGTAGACCTGTTGAGTGAAACGGGATGCGATCCTGGAAACTGTGAGTGGCCTCTTACCTGAAGATAAAATAGATTATAGCTTCCTTGAACCAAGTGACATGTATAATAATTGGGTTCAGCAACGGGAAATACAACGAGATAATATGTACATTGGAATCTCTTATAGGTAAAAATTTGTCACTGAACCTAGTGAGACAAACACCAAATTTTATCACATAACAAGGTGAATACTTCTTATTCAGCTACATATTGAAACTTTTATACAATATTATTCAAGTCTCACAAGTTTAAAAGACAATTTTGGAAGTTTAAGGAAAACCTTAAAGCTTTGAACATTATTTACTACTTTTGCAAAAAATTAAAACTGTGTATCCTTAAAAGGATGTGTGCTTGTCAAAGAACATACAAGTATAGATTAGTGAGGAACATATTATAATCTCACCATGAGTACGTACAAGATAGACTAAAACGATGTCATTACAATCCCAACTAACCACTTGATGTGCAACTTTGACTGTTGGGACATACCGATGGAGAATCTTGTTATAACAACCAATAAAGGACAATATGTGATGAATCATTTGTGGGAAAAAGCAGAGTCATAATGAATTATAGAAGAAAAAAGTTCTACACCAGGAAAGCTATCAATTTAATTCTAGAATATATAGACACTTTGAAGAGTCAACACATTCCGATTGCAATAGTGAGTGAAAATAACAGCATGCCCTTGAGGATTTTAGAAGTATTAGATTTTAAATGGGGAAAGGGGCGTGAGGTGATTAATTACAAGCAACAACATGAACTGATAAAGTTCAAAGTATATTCAGATGGAATGAAGCTCTTACTCCAGCGCCCAATTTCAGTGACTGATAGCAAAACTGCCTCATTGCTTCTTGCTGGTCAGAAGGGATACTATCTCCCAAAATGTCATCATTCGTCATTGATCCCTCTACTTCATGATTCTCCTGAGACAGATATTGAAAAAGGCAAAGTGTAAAACAATGTGTAGCAGTAGTACATCAAGTAAACTGAATCTACTTCATAATTTGTCCTGAGACAGATATTGAAAAAAACAAAGTGTAAAACGATGTGCAGTAATAGTACATCAAGTAAACTGAAGCAATAAGCACAATTCAAAATTTATAAAGGTCAGGCTAGTCGAATAAATAAGTTAGCTACAATTCCATTGTTTGATATGGTGGAGGGTCATGCATTCATAATAATATTGTACCAAAGAAAGGACAACCGCAAAAAGTGATGTTCATCTGGTAAGGTGCAGGGTCATGCATTCATATTACTACCAAACTACGATGAATAGTCTCATCTTAACACAGTATCATGGCAAGTTAATGCAGCCAAATATGACAAGTACATACTGTTTTCTCCACATACATGTAATGGAGAAGCCGGAACACCATCATCATCCTCATCTGGCATTGCATCACCATTCAGATCAAGCTCAGATCTTTTCCAATCCGGAGTTGAAGGACAAACAACAGCATCAGGCCTCCTCTCATGATAAAATGTATATAAAGCATCAATGTAATCTGGCTTGTATATTCCTGGAGGACGTGCTTCGGTAAATATTTTGATAGCCTGCATCATGCAAGTTGATCAGTCCAAAACCTATAAATTTTTCCATGAGGCAAGCAACATATAAAGTTGAAAGAAAACCAACCAACCTGAGTGACTGATATAGGTAGTGCACGCATGAGATAATGAACTATCATAAAACCTGTACGGTTATACCCATGTGTACAGTGGACAAGAATATACTTCTTTGACTGCTTTTGCCGGACTACAAATTGTGAAACCTAACAATTGGACAAATGCAAATGTTAAAAGCAATTTTACAGGATAGCATATTTGCGCAACTATAAGACTTAAATGCCATGATCTACCTTTTGCAATTGCACCTAGAAAAACAGAATAGCTAAAGGAAGGCACTGAATGGGTGTGATTGCAGGTGTGTGTGCTGCTGTGCGCACCTTTGCGACACTCTTAAATAGTCCTTATAACTTAGCTCATTCGTGAAAATTTTAAAAAAATAGTTATGGTTAATCTGTTATAGGGTTACCAATTTATATGGACAAAGTTAGTCTTCAGTCATTTTGTTTACAAAACAGGCAAAAAAACAAAAAATTTACCTCATAAACAAATTGATTTACAGCCTCATTGTCGGGAACAGAATCACGCCCCTTGCAAGAAATCTGAAAGACAAGCAACTATCAGAATTCCAACTACCACAGAAGCTAGGACGGTTGGGAACAAAAGTTGTGATCCAGACGTGTCGGAAGTCGCTTCACGGTATAAGATTGGAATTAGGGTGCTGTTCTTTCTCTTGCTTCCATCCGAAAAAGAAGAAAAAGAATTGTGCAAAGGAAGAAATAAGGAAAGGTTGAAACACAAGTGTGACAAGGAGGTCGTCATTACTTACCTTAACATGCTTGATGCCTTCTTTCTTCCAATCACTCACCAAGTAGTAACGACTGGTGTTCGTAAGATCGATTACTAAACCAAGCTGAAATTAATAAGTATAAATGACAGATATTCAGCTGCATTTAATAAACTTTCTCACGCGAAAACTATTTCAATACTTAGCACAGATATTTCACTACTTGCTTAAACTATTTCACTACTTAGCACAGGGATTTGTAGGTATACGTTGGCTTATAAGAATAATAAATAAATGAGCAAAGAGAACAGCTTCAGACTAGAGCTTCAAACTTATTGACGACCATGAATAATGAAGCTCCCGAATTCATATACTTAATCACGGATGTCCATCAAAGTATGTATTCATGATAATGGTTTATGATGGGGATCAGGCTGATATCATATATAATATATTATATATTTAGTTAAATTATATTGTTCAGCCCAAACGTTTTTGGGCTTTGTTTTATTAGCCCATTAGGTTTTAGTTCTTGGTTTATATTGAACATTGTACGTATATTACTGACACTTGAATTATATTCAGACTCTTTCTTGGAAATAATATTGGTTGCAATCAATTGCTCTTGGGAGATATATTCGGATAGTGATTGAGCTGCCATTCAATCACCCATTTTGAGTTTAATCTTTGCTTGTATTACAAGTCCTGCATCAGTTTAGTTCAATTCGAGTAATTTAATTCAACAGAACTACTCTCCTATACATAATATTATTTTAAGCAGGGGTCACAATGCTTGGCTGTGAGTCATGAACGATACTTTATATGCATAGAAGTCAGCGCAGACAACGAATAGACATAGAAACCATAAAGTGGTGCTAATTTATAAAAATTAAGGTAGGAATACAGAAAAAGATAAAAGCACATATACATATCGGGTTAATTATCAGGTGAGTCACTCGTTGCGGCCAAATATATCAAGTGAGCCACTAAATGCAAATTTGACTCATTTAACTCATTGATTTGATTTTTTGTATCAAGCTGTTAAAGTCAATCACAATCATGGTCAAATTTGACGTTTAACGTCATTTTTCCGTTAGCTATCAACGTGGCTGGTGACTGACATCATGTGTAAGTGGATTATGAAGTTTACACGGACTGGGAATAAAAAGGGGAAACACTAACCCTAATTTCACTCAAGAGATGTTGTATGAAAGCTTCACTTTCAATTGAAGCTCATCTGATCAAAATCTTGAAGACAATAGCTCTCAATGCACATGTTCCGTTTACCACAATCGCAAACAAATTTGCCCGGAATGGAACTTGTTGCCATGGGGGTTTTAGATATGACTATGTTAGCAACCTACAACTACAACTAATTAAACTCAAACCTCAGCTAAAGTGTGTTTTTTGCTTTCAATTTTATGAACCCTAATTGTATATATTGTAGATACATATATACAAAAAAGGAAGAGAGGTATTGGAAGAACCAGATGAGTTGCACATCACCCAACGACCTGTTGCTTTGCCATCTCACTTCGTTCACCGTTAAGTTTTTTTTGTTGATTTAACGGTTTGATACAAAAATTCAAATGAATGAGTTAAATGAGTCAAATTTGTATTTAGTGATCCACTTGATATATTTGACCGCAATGAGTGACTCACTTGATAATTAACTCTATACATATCTCATAATATTGAGAGCCAATATACCAGATTCATCACCAGAAAATGATACTAGTTTTCATTTTCAGGAGAATAAAGCTTCAAACTTGACAGATACTTTCAAACTGCAGAATAAGAAAGCGAAAGAAAAACTCAGTACACTTACCTTTCTTCCTAAAACTCTTTGTTGATGGATCACTTGCCTTGAAGAGTATCTTTTACCAGGAAGAACAGAGTCATTAAAGGCTTCCCCAAGTGGGACTTTTGAAGGAATAATGCAACCAATCTCGTGACCAGCTGCAGGGCAATCCAACCAACCTACAATAAACAAAAAAAAGTTATAAAAGAGTATGACTGAAATAGCACACATATAAAAGAGGTCTGAATGTCATATCACATCTTAGCACCCAAGGAAAATATGAAACCTAAATGCAATCAAGATAACCACTGTTCTTAGCAGTAACAAGAATAGTAAATCCTATTAAAATGTTGATACCGTGTACAGCCAACACAATAATTGATAAATAATGCATACTTACCTGGAGGAAGCTTGTTTCTTTCAGAAGGTTTATGGTGCTTTGCTTGATACATCTGATCATTCCTTGCTGGCTGAGATGCATTCATCGGTCTTTCATCTGGTCGTTCTCTTTTCAGTCGCTGACGTCTTTCTTCACGCTCCTGATAGAACACAACAAACAGATATAAAAATGAACTAACACACGCGGATCAATATATTGAGGAAAATATATAAACTCATGCACAGCTATCCTGCATGAGAATAGCTGCAAATGAAATCATAATCATTCAATTGTATGTTTATGAGCAAATGAACAACAGTACCCAGAATAATTTTAATTCAGTTATTAGGACTTATTTTCCTGTACTTCCTTGTAAAAAATGTGTAAGCCTCAAACATGTATCTTCTGGATGTTTCTCAATCTTTGAATAACTAGTTTGTGCACTCCAGAACCCGTTCTCTACCCGTTAGCTTTTGTTGTATTATTTTTTTATGATAGGCAATAAGGATCCCCAACAAAGCATATTGACAACTGAAACAATTAATGAAAAAGATTGCAGTAAGAGAGAGTGGCGTACCCTGCGTAATATGTCAACTGCACTCTCAACGTGTTCTGCGTGATTGACATGTTCAATATGCTTTTCTGACGCTCTGTATTCTTCAAAATGTTGTTCAAATGCATCATCATCATCCTCCGGTAGCGGCACGACATTTAAATCCATACTGCTGATTATTCACACGCACCAGAAAACATTTGCCAGATCTCTGAATCTATATCTGGTGTTTTTACTAACAAAGAAGACAATATTAAAATATTACTCAAGGTTAAAGTAAAGAGAGAAATCTACACCAAGATTGAGGTCTAAACAACGTAGGTTATTTCACTTGGATGGAATGAAATTGGAAGAGAATGAAATAAGATTTGTACTCTTTTATGAGGGGAATTTTTAAATATTCATCCTTCCGTTCTTTTCCTAACAATCTAAACTAGAACCCCAACCTGCCAATTTGGGAAGGAAATTTCTATTCTTTTATGTTTGTTCACTATTCTCTCCTACATCCTTCACGTGTCCTTGAAATTTGTTCATAACTTTTCACTTCATTCATTCCCCCTTCCATTCTCTCCAAGTGACATAACCTTAGAGTGTTGACAATTTTCTAAAGCTCTGCATGTAAGAGAGCAACAATCTCTAGTGGTCCTCGCAACTGAAGTCCATATCAACAATATTGCATAACAGCATTATCAGCACACAAAAGAATATCTACCAATCACAACAAAATATGGAACATGCATTATATTCCAGGCAAGACGACATAAAATAGGCTCTTCGCCGAGGAATATATATCCTTGAAAAAAGGATAGGACATTATACAGCAAAAATAAAGAGCTAATCTTTAAATTTCAATAAAAAAGAGAAATTTATTAATCTACACCCTCATGTGGGAATCCTGGACAGATTTGTTTTATATTTTAACAGGGACGTCACAAGAGTTGAGTAGCTTCTCAACACGAGCCAATAGGATAAAATCAAGTGCTGAGGCCACCGACGATTATGCGTGATATTATCATATATTACAAGGCACAGGTATGTGCGTCAAATTCTAGCGCAAATGCGCAATGAAAAATTTTCACACATGAGTTTAACATAAATAGACTAAACTTATTACAGCCACAACCAGTAAGCAAATTTCTTTATTGTAATATATATGATGGCATGGGCATTAGTAAATAAGAATAAAGTGCGGATGTGAGCTAATAAGGAATATACTATGGATGCTATTGCTCTCACAAATAGCAACACTATCTACTAGTGCCTAACTGAAAGCATGGCTTAAATTTACAAATAGAATTCAGATGTAGAAGCGGCACAGAAACTGAATTGAAGGGCGACTTTTTATCATAATATCTTGGACCTTCTAGGACTTCAATTTTTAAAGGACATCTCGATGCACAGCCGGACACCAAGGCACCAACATAAAAATCATTCTGAAAGTTATGCACCCTCTGTGGCAAAATTGTCAGCCATCAGCAACATTTGTCCTTAACTCTTTAAACAGTTCGATGTGCCCTGTTTCATGCACCATCTCGTGCTTAGACACAGTTGATTATTTAGTACCCCTGAGAGACATAGAGCAACCCACATCAAGCATCATCACCCATGTATGTAGAACCCCGTGCAACCCACATGAGCAAGGCCTATACATACCTCACTCCCACAACCAAACAAAAGAGTACCTTCAATTCTGCCGGATATTATTCCTACATCAGAGGTGTCCCCTTAACAACAAACCTCATTCCATAACACAACCATCTCACATCCGACCAACAAAAAAAGAACTCAAAGACTTATATCAATGGGCACTACTGATCTAGTGGTTCATGTATAACTTTTTGCCCCTTTTTAAACAAATATACAACTTTTTCCTCTTTTTAATTATATACATTTCCTCATCTCCACAATTTAAAACAATAACAAAGTGATTTGGAAGAGAAATTCTAACAGCATTTGGTAGAATACAAAATTTGTACTATTAGCATGCAACCACCTCACTAACAATCACGGTCACAATATTTCTCTGCTTTGTGCCAATTTAAACCACCACCATCAGTCATCAGAAACTCTTCATTAAATTATATTTTTTTTTATCTACAAACAATCCATGATCCCATCACTCTAAAAATCAATCCTTCTCTTCAAAATTAAGGTAAATAATAGTCTAAAACTTAAAGTGTAGACCAATTTGCAAAGCTTTGCATGTAAGAAAGTAGAAAACCATAGGTCTAGCACAGGTTAAAAAATAAAGAGCTAATTTTTTTAATTAAAACAGAAGGTGAGTTTGATAAATTAATACCCTAAGGTGAGTTTGTTCTGCCAAAATGACGACAGTGTCTAGTGCCTGACTTACACATGGCTTGAATCAACTAATAGAAATTCAATTTTATAATGGGAGAGGAACTGTTTTAAATGGCGGCTTTCAATTTTTCATTTGAAATTGCCAGCAGACAAAAGAGATTTATCACCTTTAATATGAATGTCAGAAATCTGTCTAAATTCCTATGTCTGAATTACAGTCCGTGCATTCCCAAAATCCCAATACACAAATTTGATGTACACTCTTTTACACTCGGATAACCTGCAATCATATAAACTACTACTCAAATAACAACAAGCTCTAAAATGCATTTAATTTGGTAAATATATTAAAATAGGTATTCTTGAACATGCTCAAAATTCAAATGCCGGCCTTTTGTCCGCACAAGGGAGTATCACATTTAAGACAAATATAATAAATTTTCTACTAGCTGCTCATGATAAACAACTGGGATTGGCTCGGAAAGAAAACACTAAAAATAACAAAATTACGATAAAACTGAGGAGCTCAAACCTCAGCAACCAAGTGAACAACTGCACCCACCCACATAAAAGCTAAATCCAGTATACATAAAGCATCTAAAAAAAATCCTCAAAACCCATAAAAAATCAACCTTTACAGTCAAGAAACTCGAAAATCCTACAACTAAAATTGGGTAATCCTAAAAATTCAAACTTGATAATAACCCAAGACACAGTAATTAAAGAGATCACTTTATTGATCAAACCCTAGAGAGATAATAATGAGCAAACATTGAAGAATATTTCAACTTATATTTACAAATCAAAATCACATAAGAAAAAACATATACATACATATATACTGTTGTGTTAGTGTTAAAGAAAAGTGAGATACCTAAAGAGAAAAGGGTGATGAGAGCTTGAAGAAGTGACTGTAAGAAAGAGAGGAGGGTGATTTTGCAAATGGAGGAAGGTGAAGTGCGGTAAAATGGGGAAAAATTTTGATATTTAACGGACGTTAACGGCGATGGCAACAAAATAGAGGGGCAGGGGGATACAAAGGCTGCTATTGGGCGGGATTGCTTCCACGCTGTAACGTCAGACTGACGGCTGGGATTGTGTATCAGACTGACGGCTGGGATTGTGTATTAGATACGATTCCAACCAAAAAAATGTATATGAATTTTAATTTTTGATATACAAAATATGGAAATATACGGACACGAAATTATACGATAAATTTAGTGTTAGATATGAGTTTCATTTTGGGTACACGAAAGTACACAAAATATTAATATATAATTTTTACTTTTTTATATATCATAATATATATTATATACGTAATATATATTTTTAAACATATTATTTTATATATACGTAATATATAACAATTCGCTCATTTTATATATTTATTAGTATTTTGTATATATTTCATGTATTCGGATATAATCGTTTTGTGTTATTTCGGATCATTTCACGTAAATGAAAAGTATATGAAAATTTCATATACTTTTTGTTTCGTTTCGTGTTGACACGAAATATTTTATTTCGGGTTCAAATTGATTAAATAAATACATGAAATGCTTTTGGATCATTTTCAGTTTCAGTACACGAAAGTATTCGAACACACACTAATGGCACATGTCTAGTATTACTCCATGCCCCGATTTACACCTGCAATTTGTTTTTTTCCCACTTAAATTGATTAATTTAAAAATAATATAAAACTAAAAATTTATATTATTAAATATATATATAATCAATTTTAAAATATGTTCTTTAAAATTGTAAAAAAATAATTTTTAATTTTATTAAAAATTAATCAATTTAATTCTAAAAAAATCAAAATTGAACATGTAAACAGAGACAGAGGAAGTAATTGTTTATTCGCCAAAAATTATGAAAACAAATTTTTCTTACATAAAATAATTTTAAATATAATTTTTTTTGTATCAATGAAAAACCAAACGGATTGTGGTTATAAATAAATATTAAACTATTAATACATATGTAAATAAGTTGAATTGAATTTTAAATTATTTATGTTTAGTTTTTTTTTCAAAAAATGAATTTAGATTTGAATTTTTATCAAATCAAATATTTTGTTTGAATTTGATTTGTTAATAAAAAATGTTGTTCACAAATAGTCTCATACTCTCATCTCATAATATACTTGTATTTATGAACACCCTAATTTAATTTTTAATAAATAATTTTAAAAAAAATTGAACTACATTTAACAACTTTTTAAGTAATAGTAAAAAACAGTTATTTAGTTAGTTATTTTTTATAAAAAAAATTAAAGATATATGCGAGAAAAAAGGTTGAGCGGGAGCATGGTGTAAGAGTCTAACGGGCCAAAGGAATGAAATTTAGAAAGTGAATCAGAGAGAAAGGAAAAGAATGATCTTTAATTTTTTTTCTTCTTTAGTTTTGATTCGGAAATAAAATAATAATTATTCTTTAATAAATTATTTTGAACAAATTATTATTTTTGGGATTGATATAAGATATAATTATATGAAGGTTGGAAGTGAATGGGTGTATGAGAGAGAGAAAGTGGTAAGGGAAAGTGAAAAGAAATATCTTGAGAGAGGTGGGGAATGAGAGTGGAAGAAACTTAAAAGGATCAAAGGAAATGATTCTTTTTATAAAACAAACAACAACAAATGGAATGAGTCGGTTGTTTCCATTTCCCTTTATCCATTATCCCTAACCAAACGGCTCCTAGGATTTGAAAATTTGTCCTCAGTAAATATTTTTGGAAAAAAAATGTCCTATAATATATGTTTATTATTTATTTTCAATTTAATTTTTTAAATAATTTTCAAAATACTCCTTTCATTAAAGTATTGAAATTAGTATTAGTAATAATATAAAGATGGTTATCATTTAAATTATACATTAAATTTATTTTAATTATTAATTAGTTTTAAATTGAGCTACATTTAATTATAATTAATAATAATTATTAGTTTTAATTATTAATTATTAGTAATAATTTTTATTTATTTTAAATTGAGGCATATAGGGGTATGACCCTATAATTATATTAATACGAAGTCTTTTGAAATAAATAAATTCTTGCGGATTTTACTGACTTAGCGGCCCATCATAGTGCAAATATATTACCATTATGATTCTAAACCATTACTAATTTTAATGTTTTCCATCTTATAACCATTACTAATTTTAATGTTCTACTTCTTCCGACTGAGTAATTTTTGTAAGAGTAATAGAGAAGGTATGATCATCCTGATTTTAATACATGCATCCATGCATAATACAATACACACTTATACATGGGGTGAGATTAAACAATATGATAAAACACTAATTAATGTTTAGCATATAGTTTTTTCAATGACAGTCGAGCAGTTGATTGATTTAAGCCTATTTAGACCACTTGATTAACCTGATCTACTTTTTAGTTAAGCTAATAATAGTCATCTGTATAGGTTTCAAGGTTTGTGTTTAAATACAAATTACCTTTATCATGTATATTTACTGTTAATTGTTTTCTAGTGAATTATAATTAACCTATGTGTTTATGTCTATTAGTCTATATGTTCAATTTTATGCATATAATTAGTAAATCGTGTATATATCTAGTGATTGTCGAATGTTTTGTAACCTGTAAGGTGCATGTAGTAAAAATATACATGTATTCGAAACTGGTAAATTACAAAGTAGACTGATGTAAATTTTTTAAAAATTGTTTTCTTCCACATATTTTCGATATATTTGTTTGATTTTGGATTGCAGCTCTATATATTAAAGATTTCTCGTACCAAGATGTAAAAGAAAAGCAGTGTTGAACTCGTTGGTTTTGAATTTGAAAGTGATGATTTGGAGTACTTGATGAAGCACAAGACTAACAAGAACAGCCTTCCAGAAGATGATGCTCTCCTTCCAGAAATCATACGCGAAATTCTTATGAAACTTCCGGCTGACTACCTATACCAAGAGCTTAGACTCATATGCAAAGCATGGAAAAACATCATCTCAGATAAGAACTTCATTCTTGAAAACTTTTCTGGGACTAAACCTATTTTCCTTGAACAAACCATATGTAGACGATCTTATTGCATGGAAATTAATGAAAAACAGCTTAGCTACAAAATGCCCGAATTTGGACTCAATGGCGTGCAGAGGCAATTTAGGTCCAGCTGTTATGGCATGCTCTTGATAGATTCAGGGGATGATGTGCTAAAGTCTTGAATATGGTGACCAAGTGTTGCTTGACACTCCCCAAGTGTCCTTCAGGTTGCCCACATAACAGATGCGCATCAGCACTTGGATTTGACCCTTGTACTAATCTTTTTAAAGTGGTATTTCCTGTTAGCATTTGACAAAAGTGCTGACTGAATCTCCTCCATTTTTACGGTGTCCTTCCTCTATAGTATGGTAGTGACCAAATTCTCGAATGACTCCGGAAGTGAAGTAAGAAGAATAAGGGTCTTATCTTCTTACTCGCGTTTCAGATTTAACTTTGTAGTCAAGTTCTTCCCGAGATATAATGTCTCCAACTTAGACCACAAATCTTTCGGCGTGCTTTCGTCCACAACATTGTTGATAATGTTATCAACAATACATAGTCTGATGGTACTCATGCATTGCGACTCAACATCCTCCCTTCAAAGCCCTTGCTAGCTTCTGTTGGGTTAGGATATCTTTTACTCTTCTCTATCAAAGAGTAAAATTCCCCTTACCATCATACGGATCCACCCTGAATCCTCCAGTATTTGTCATCATCACCATTTGCACACTCAAAGCAAGTTAAACGGCTAAATCAATTGGCCAGGTAAGTATAAGAAACAGTGAGAGCACATCCGTCGAAACAGTGCCAATTAATTAACCACTTTTCTTAATGACTTCCCTTCGGCACCAATAATTTATGCACGGCTAACCTGGCTCTTGATTCCACTTGTTGGGAATCTGACCTGATTTCCAGCTTATGCGGAAGCGTATTTATATATTTATTTGTGTGCTTGGACCCACAAATATATATGATAATAGTGGAAACAACAAACCAACAATATATAGTAAAAGTGGCAAGAGATTTTACGTGGTTCGGCAAGCCTACATCCACGAGGATAATAATTTCACTAGAACAAAAACATTACAATATCCGGGTATACGACTCTAAATTTTATACACAAATTCAGTCTAACATACCTATTATGTATATCTCTTACTCACTGAAGTGTTTCACTCTAAACCTCCCCCTAATACTATTTCCCGACAGCCTTTTCTTCTCCCCCTCTTCCAACTTTGACAGTGTCACACAACCCGATAGAACGACCCCCTGCAGCGGGACCTCCTCCGATGACTGCAGTCAAACCCGAACACTCCTAAGGATAGTTTAGGCATGAAGACCTTCTATCTCAACACTTCCTGAAGGCGGGCTAAACCGACTTTTCTAGTAGATGAACTATCTAGGAGTTATAAAGAAAAGAGAGGAAAGAAACGTGTATTTAATAAAGGAGGGGAAAAAGCTTATTTATAGGTGAGGGAAAGTGGGTGCTTCATTTTCTTATCAATGTGGGACAAACAGTGAAAGTGAGGAAAACACAATAATAGATGTCTGCATCGTGCTACAAAAATTAATTATCTATTTGGTGTGTTTTTTAGTACTCTCTCAGTCTCACCCAATTGTTAACATTTCGGAGAGAAGGTCCGGCACGCATTTTAAGTTGCATATAAAGTATAGTTCCATAACTTATTTTTAATTTATTTTTTTTT